>PVJN01005725.1:0-37342 GCA_004026805.1 Lasiurus borealis | reverse complement strand
TTATTTCAGTCTGTGTCTCTAGTTGGTCCTTTTTCATCTCCTCTTGGGACTCATTAAATTTATGCATCATCTCTAGCATCTCTAGTTGGCTCTTTTGCACCTCTTGTAGGCTTTTTTGCATCTCCTCTTGGCTCTCGCTAAATTTATCCATCTTTTCTAGCATATTCTTGAAAAACCTTATAAACATGGTTTTGAACTCTATATCCAGTCATTTTTTTCCCTCCATTCCTTGTGTTTGTGATCCCTTCCCTTGTCTTGGCATTTTCACTATGTCAGGGAAACCACAGAAGCCTCTGTTGAGCTTGGGATGGGTGGAGTCTCAGGGCTTAAGGAACCGCCTTGCCTTCCAGTCAGCCCCGCCCTTCATGGCCCCCGAGTCTCACGTGACTGGATAATTGCTGGAGCGGTCCTTGTGCGTGAGCCCGCGGTGCCTCTAGACCGCTGCCTTTCCAGCTCCCCTGCGCCCCAGGACCACACGAGTCTAGGTCTCCAGGGTTTCGTCCGAAACAGGGGCCCAGTGGACTCAGAAGTGGCACAGTTGGGAGGGTCTGTCTCCTGCCCAGTCGCAAAAGCCAGCAGCACAACCAGCAATCTGTCCTCCGCGTGGCGCCGTGTGCGCGGGCGACTGCAACCAGGCCTCCTATATTTTGCAACTTCCCTAAATTTCCGTGCACTTCTCCCTTTTCACAGTCCAAACTTCCCCCGTATGAGTTTCGGCTGGATCTGGGGTTTAGTGTCGTAGGATAAGGGGTTCAATGCCGTTGGGAGTCTCAGTTTCCCTCCCGCCAGAGAAAGCCAGCCAGGTACTCGGGCACCCGCTCTCTCAGCACGTGCGTCTCCTTACCTCAGCTTTTTGCAATCCTCTGGGTCTCTGTGAGCCCCTCCCTTTCCTTCTAGTTGTAGAATTTCCACTCAGCCAGCTTTCCTGTGGTTCTGGATGATGTCTGTTCTGTCTTTTAGTTGTAGTTTTGAAATTGTTGTACAAGGCATCAGTGTAGGTGTTTACCTATGCCGCCATCTTGGCTGTTCTTCTTTCCATTCTGTCTTATAGTTGTAGTTTTGAAATTGTTGTGTGAGGCAGCAGTGTAGGTGTTTACCTATGCCGCCATCTTGGATTCTCCCCAGTAATAATTTTTGATGGTAAACATTTTCCACACATTTGTTTACATTGTCTATCTTTTTGTTAAGATGTTGGATGAGAAATTTTGCTTATTTTTAAAATAATTTATTATTTTAACCAATATAAGAACAGTTCACAATCTAAAATACATATTTGAATTTCACTCATTCCTCAATAACTCAATAACTTCTTGCTATATGGAACTATGAGTTTTGAACACTGTAAGGAAAAAGTTTTTCTCAATTTTTAACCTATGTACAATTTAAATCCACATGTAACATATACTTACAGGTTTTATATGCATTGTTAACATTCTCCACCACTGTTTTCTAAGTGTAAGCATTCAATAATACATAAAGTGATGTCTAGGTTTGCAATCTTTGTTAACTTCCTCATGTAAATACCCTCATTGTGGTTAGTTTCAAACTGTCAAAATGATGGCACTGAATAAGGATATGATAAGATAGTTCAGTAGCAAATCATCATATTTTATTTCCAACATACTAATAAGATAGCAAACAGTATTCTCAAGAACACATATATCCTATCTAATAAAAGAGTAATACACAAATTGACTGTACCTCAGTCACACCCACCAGCCAATCAGAGGGAGTATGCAAATTAACCCAACCAAGATGACTATGCCACAGAGAGAGCAGGAGGGAAGTTTCCGTTGCCCCTGGTGATGGAGGAAGCCAAGATTTTCACACACCCTGACCTCCACTGAAGGCAAGAAAGTTTCAATGGCTGCCACCACAGAGCAAGCAGAAGGCTTGGCTCTGCTCCAGGCTACAAAGTTTCAGTTGTGGAAGATAACTGTTTGGGTTGCAGAGGGGCATGGCCAGCCTGCAAACTACCACAGGTCCCTCACCCAGACTACCCCACACTCCAAGGAAACACCCACCCTGACGCAGAACACCCTTCAGGGAAAACCACCTGGCCCCAACCTGTGCACCAAGCCTCTATCCTATCTAATAAAAGAGTAATATGCAGATTGACCATCACTGCAACACACAAGATGACTTCCCCATGTGGTCAAAAGATTTTGTCCCCATGTGGACACAAGATGGCCAGCAGGGGAGGGAATTTAGGATGGACCAGCTTGCAGGGGAGGGCAGTCGGGGGTGACCAGACCAGCAGAGGAGGATAGTTGAGGATGACTGGGCCTGCAAGGAAGGGCAGTTGAGGGGGACCCAGGCTTGCAGGGGAGGGTAGTTAGGGGCAAACAGTCTGGCAGAGGAGTGGTTAGGGGGTGATCAGGCTGGAAGGCAGAAGCAGTTAGGGGCAATCAGGAAGGCAGGCAGTTGAGCAGTTGGGAGCCAGCAGTCCTGGATTGTGAGAGGGATGTTTGCCCGTTTAGGCCTGAGGATCGAACCTAAATGGGCAGTCAGACATCCCTCAAGGGGTCCCAGATTGGAGAGGGAGCAGGCTGGGTTGAAGGACACACCTCTTCCATGCACAAATTTTGTGCACCAAGCCTCTAGTATGTGTGTGTGTGTGAACATAATATGTAAATTGTCCCCATAGGACTTTGACTGGGAGACTGATCATTTACTATGAAGTGTGCTGACCACCAGAGGTAGTGGGGGAGGGCGTTGAATAAAGGAAGCCCCCTGCTGGCAGCTGGAAAGCTCTGACCAGCCCTGATCGCTGGCCAGGTCTAGGGACACTACCCATGCATGCATTTTGTGCACCAGGCCTCTACTTTATAATAAAATTCTATATAATAAAATCCTAACATGCAAATCTACCAAACAGGTGAACAACTGGTCACTATAATGTGCACTCACCAGGGAACTGATGCTCAATGCAGGAGCTGCCCCCTATGGTCAGTGTGCTTCCACAGGGAGAGTGCTGCTCAACCAGAAGCTGGGCTCACTGCTGACAAGTGCAGCGGTAGTGGCAGAAGCCTCTCCTGCCTCTGCAGCAGTGCTAAGAGGGCATCGCAGACTAGAGAAGGAGCAGGCCAGGCTGAAGGACCCCTCTCTCCACAAGTGCACAAATGCTGTGTACTGGGCCTCTAGTAGCAAAATAATTGGAAAATGGCAAGTTTTAAATATTTCTTTAAACTAAAGTTTTGTTTACCTATTATTCATTTAAAAATATATTTCAAAATGTTTGTATTGATTTTAGAAAGGCGAGAGAGAGAGAGAGAGAGAGAGAGAGAGAGAGAGAGAGAAACATCAATGATGAGAGAGAATCATTAATAGGCTGTCTCCTACAGGTCATCTACTGGGGTGGAATCCACAGTTTAGCATGTTTTTTGACCAGAAAGCTGAAGACAACCAGGATCAAAAAGTGGGTTCATGGCTGATCTGTGGGCCCTGTGGACAGAATTGACCTTCTCTGCAGGAGGCCTCACAGTTTGCCTAGAGCCCCAGGCTGCCTTCTAATTAGTACCTCTGCACCAGAGGGAACTTTCCAGAACTTAATGTAAATAAGTCCAGTGGCTGACACTTTTGCTTAAAAGTGTATCCATAGGTACTTTATTTTATTTTATTTTTTTATTGTCTAAAATTTTATATATGTCTCTTTTTTCTCCAATTTACCCCCTCCCCCATTCATTCCCAGCCGTGGCAAGCCCCCACTGCCCCAGTGTCTGAGTCCATTGGTTATGCTAACATGCATGCATATAAATCCTTTGGTTGCTCTCTAACCTCCCCTCCTCTACCATTTGTCTCTAGATCAATCTATTCTTATCAAATTATGCTGATCATTTTTTCCCACATATGAGTGAGATCATGAGTGACTGGCTTATTTCACTTAGCCTACTGTTCTCCCATTCCATCCATGCTGTTGAAAATGGTAAAAATTCCTTACTTTTAATAGCGGCATAGTATTCCATTGTGTAGATGTCCCAAAGTTTTTAAATCCACTTATCTGCTGATGGGCACTTAGACTGTTTGCAAATCTTAGCTGTTGTAAATTGTGTTGCTATGAACATAGGGGTGCATATATCTTTTGTATTTCGTATTGCTGTTTTCTTGGGATACAGTCCTAGAAGTGGGATTACTGGGTCAAATGGGAGTTCCATTTCTTACTTTTTCAGGAAACCCCATACTATTCTCCACAGTGGCTGCACCAGTCTGCATTCCAGCAGTGCAGAAGAGCTCCTTGCCCTCCACATTCTTTCCAGCACTTGTCATTTGTTGATTTGTTAATGATAGCCATTCTGACAGGTGTGATTTGCATCTCTTGGATGATTAGTGACTTTGAGCATGTTTTCATATGTCTCTGGGCTTTCTCTAAGTCCTCTTTGGAACAGTATCTATTTAGATCCTTTGACCATTTTTTTGTTTGTTTTTTTAATTAAATTTTTATTATTCAGATTATTACATTTGTTTCTCTTTTTTCCCCTCCACAGTACCCCTCCACCCAACTCCCACCCTTCCCTCTGCCCTTACCTCCCTCCCATTTACCTCATCCATAGGTGTATGATTTTTGTCCAGTCTCTCCCTGTACACCCCTCCCCCCTTTCCCCCTGAGAATTATCAGTCCACGCCCTTTCTGTGCTCCTGATTCTATTATATTCACCAGTTTATTCTGTTGACCAAATTTTTAATTCACTTAATTTTTAGATTCACTTGTTGATAGATATGTATTTGTTGTTCATAATTTTTTGGCTTTTACCTTTTTCTTCTTCCTCTTCTGAAAGAGTACCTTTCAGCATTTCATATAATACTGGTTTGGAGTTGATGAACTCCTTTAGCTTTTTCTTATCTGTGAAGTTCTTTATCTGCCCTTCAATTCTGAATGATAGCTTTGCTGGATAGATTATTCTTGGTTGTAGGTTATTGATATTCATCACATTGAATATTTATTTATTGGATCATTTATCTTCCTTTTGTTAAGTTATATGAGTTCTCTGTAAATTTTAGAGATTAAAACCTTATCGTAAATATCATTGACAAATATGTTCTCCCATGCAGTGGGCTTTCTTGTTGTTTTGTTGATGGTTTCTTTTTCTGTGCAGAAGCTTTTTATTTTGATGTAGTCTCATTTGTTTATTTTCTCCTTAGTTTCTTTTGCCCTAGGGGCTGTGCCTGTAAAGATATTGCTATGACTTATATCTGCTATTTTGCTGCCTATGGTGTCTTGTAGGATTTTTTTGGTTTCCCATATAAGATACTTTAGATACACACCACAAGGATAATACTCCAGATAAAAATGACATACACTGAGGCAGTATTGATGATAAGCATCCACAGAATTTCAGAATATCTGGCCAAAATTCAGAACAATAGGACAGAATATGGAATAAAAGAAATAATATTTTTAGATAATGACATTTACAATAAATCTAGCTCAATAAATCATCTTTAGAAAGCCAACATCAGCCTATAGAGGTCTTCATTGGATTCCCATGTTTTAAAAATGTATTGGCCAGTTAATTGATTGGTTAGAGCTTTGGCTCCAGGAGCAAATGGTCTCTGGTTCCATTATGGTCAAGGGCAAAGACCTCAGTTGCAGGTTTAATCCTAAGACCATGCCCAGGCACATAAAGGAGGCAACTCATAGATGTGTCTCTCTTTTGTGGTTGTTTCTCTCTCTCTCTCTTCATCTCTCTCTCTTTCTCTTTCTCTCCACATCCTCCCACTATTCCACTCTCTCTAGAAGTAAATGGAAATAGAATCGTAGGGTAAGGGGAAAAAAAGAAAAAGAAAGAGCACACGTTGACCAACTTGTGCTTCCTACTTAATATTTTTAGACATTAGAAACTTGGATTTCTCTAGAGAAAGCAGTTTCTAGTTCACCATGAGCTCTACACTCTCCAGTTTCCAAAGCTATGTTGCAATCCCTCAGAATCACCTTCTCTCACAGGTAAGTTAGGTTTTATCACTCAAAGGCTAACCTAAGTTAAAAAATTAGATATTTTATTCCAAAAGGTTTGGGGATTTTTGTAGTTAAATAAAGACAGTAAGGGGATCATGACTATGATACAAATTATGTGGGGTTATTCTGAGATTTTTTATCTTGATTCTATTAGCATCTTATGTGAAAGAAGGCAGAATTCCACTGAGATCAGATGATTTTGGTAAAGGTTCTTTATAGAGACGTATGTTTTACTTTTCAAACTGTTGCAGCATAGATTAATGTTTTACATTTTAAAATATGCAGAACTGTGCTCAGAGGAAATAGGCCCCATATGCACTGGCCCCACCACCCCTCTCAGACTTTCTCAGGGATGTCCTAGTGACCACCCTGGCTTCATGTTTCTGTCTTATCACCTGTTGTAGCTATCCTGCCCCATTGTTTTTTTGGATATTCTCCACTAGAATGCCAGCAACCAAAGACAGAGCACTTGACACTTCCCAAGTCTGGAAGTGTCAACAGTGTCCACAGCCTCGGTCCTTATAGGTCACAGCTGTGTCTGCCTGAGACAGCTTCCCTCCATGCAGCCTGATTCGCTTTATGATGCATATGGATGTATATGGGACAATGCTGAGGGGAACAACTCTTAAGCCCATAATTATGCTCTAGGAATAAGAAACTGGATATTGCTGGAGAGGGCAGGGACAGTCCTGTGAGACTCCTGGTTCCTGGATAACAGATCACACCCTTGCTCATGTGAAAGCTAAGCTGACACATAATAGAGCAGTGGTTCTCAACGTGTGGATCATGACCGCTTTGGAGGTCAAACAGCCCTTTCACAGGGTCGCCTAAGACATCCTGCATATCAGATATTTACATTATGATTCATAACAGTAGCAAAATTACAGTTAGGAAGTAGCAATGAAAATAATTTTATCTTTGCAGTTCACCACAACATGAGGAACTGTACTAAAGAGTCATGGCATTAGGAAGGTTGAAAACCACTGTTATAGAGAAAGGTACCTAGGGATGCTCAGAGAATCACTCCCAACCTTCTGTATCCTGGTAATATAGTGGAAGTGCACCACCATCTGGGAGCATTGTGACCAGCAGCAGGAAGTAGCCTCAGTGCTCTCTCCAATGCGGATGGGGAGAACTGTGAAGAAACCACATTTTGCACATGCTCATGCACAGAATGAGTGGAAACCAGAGGCTCACCATTGGCGTAAATGTCAGCATATCTTACCGTGATTTCCAATGGAAGTGGAGACCAGGGCAATTGAAATGATAACTAGATAAAGGCAGGGTAGTGGCTGATGTTAATGTAAAAGAACATGGATGCTGGAATGCTTGCAATCCTTCCCAATCACCACAGTGTGTGAACTGAACCAGCCAGAGATTTAAACAACTTCACACTCAGAAGTGGTTCTGAATTTACTGCTAATAAACACTGACCAAACTCTTTTTTTTTTTTTGAAGTTCAGTCTTTTGAATCTTGCCCATGATGGCTTCAGGAAGCTCAGGGACAAAGTGCACATGTGCACATGGATGAAGAGAAAGCAATCCATGCTGATTGACTCCTGCAGTTGTTTCCTACCAATGTCCATTCCTGTCCTTCACCCCTGAAAAATCCCCCAGATTGATTGGCACCATGTGGTGTCCTTCATAGGGCCCACCAAGTATATCAGGTTCTTCTCCTGACCCCCTGAATTTGGCCCCGTGATGTGCTTTGACCAATGAAGTGTTGGGAGTGAAATCTGTCACTACTAACACAAGAATCTGGAACCTCTGGCATTCTCTCTGTTCATTGCTGCTAACACCTACATGGTAACTGCATCTTTATCCTGGTCCCTGGAGAAGCAGGGATAGCATGTAGCATAAACAAGAAAGGCACCTTCTTTACTCTAAGCCACTAAAGCATTGGGGCTATTTGTTACTATTACATATACCCTGTCCTAATGGGTGTGCACTGATAATTCTGCTCTTCAGGAGGTAGCAGAGCCTAACATTAGAAGTCAGAGCTCTGTTATTAGAAACACATGGGTTTGCCTTCCAGTCCTGCCTTTATTTAACTCTACAATCAGGCAATTTACATTAAGCCTATGAGCCTCAATTTCCTCTTCAAAAAATCTCAGGTTGCAGAAAGACTAAATGACATAATACTTCATGTAAAGCACTGAATTCAAGGCCCAGCATCTGTAAAAAACATTCGGCAGCTATTAGCTCCATAGCTTCACAATGTGAATTGACTACCAACATTCTAACAATGTTATGCAATGTCAACTTTTTGTTCTTGGTAGCATTTCTAATTTTTTTTAAACAAATAAAATTGGATTGTATATATTCTCTATTAGCCTGATTTGTATCTTAATAATGCAAAATTTTTATTTTATTTCATTTAAAAATATATTTTATTGATTTTTTTTTTTACAGAGAGGAAGGGAGAGGGATAGAGAATTAGAAACTTTGATGAGAGAGAAACATCAATCAGCTGCCTCCTGCACATCCCCTCCAGGGATATGCCCGCAACCAAGGTACATGTCCTTGATGGGAACCGAACCTGGGACCCTTCAGTCCACAGGCTGACGCTCTAACCACTGAGCAAAACCAGTTAGGGCAATAATGTGATATTTTTATATTAAAAATTAAAAAAAATCTGACAGCTGGGATAGCTCAGATGTTTAAGCATCTTTCCATGCATGGAAGTTTCCAATTCAATTCTTTGTGAGGCACAAGCCTGGTGTTCCAGCTAGATTCTCACTGGGAGGATGAGGGGTGGACAGGAAGCAGCTGATCCATGTTTCTCTCTTTCCTGTTCTACCCTTTCTGTCAAAAATCAAATAAATGAATCATTAAAAGAATACTTTTCACCTTAAGGAGCATTCTGAGATTCAAGAAATATGAAATAATATCACCAAACAAAAAATCAGATGGAGACAACAAACACCAGAAACTACCACCAGGCACATGATCCTAATGCTGTCATTTCCCAGCACCATTCTGGCTCCCAAACGCTAATATTCTCAGTGGTCAGTGAATGACTGGGATCCTATTTGCATCTGGAAGGCCTGGAAAGGTATACTATGCAAAGGGCTATGTCCATAATGATGGCTGGGTTTAGCCAATGAAAGCCCAGAAGAGGCATATAATCCAGGTGTATGTGGGTGAGGATGGGACTTCCTGCATCTACCTGATGATCATGTTGATCTCTTTGGTCTGTTCACAGAGACTGAGGCTTCCCATTGCTAGGTTCAGGTCTCCAGTAGGATAAGGCATCAGAGGCAGTATCTCCCCAGTGGTGTGTCTTGAGGTTTTCTGAGCCCCAACAAGCCAGAATTGGGGTCTTTGTGACTCTTGGCCTTCTCTCTGCTTACAGAGTTCGATGCAGCCTCATCGGATTTCACCTTCCAGCCTTGGGTGTGGGCACCTCTGGAATCCTGCAGTCCAGGTCATAGTGCCCAGAACATTGAGTAGCTCATGTGTGACAAAAGGTGTGATGTGGGAAACCCAGGAATTTTCTGTCTAAAGGCAACTAAGAAGATGATACAGTGTTTTGCATGAGGAGTTTTACTTTCATTCT
The DNA here is from genome assembly GCA_004026805.1 of Lasiurus borealis. Classification (NCBI taxonomy): domain Eukaryota; kingdom Metazoa; phylum Chordata; class Mammalia; order Chiroptera; family Vespertilionidae; genus Lasiurus; species Lasiurus borealis. Next base: position 27,830 of record PVJN01005725.1, on the reverse strand, counting down.
CAGTTAACTGGGGACATGGATGTTCCTGAACAAAAGAGGGTCATTGTGTGAGGTAGTTTTTCCCAAAGCAGCTCAGAAGAACAGACCAGAAGAGAGATGACAGCAGTTAGGGACAGGAAGCAGAAGTCCTGTAAAAGGTAAGATAACTGGCAAGAGTGTGCACTGAGGACTGAGCCTTGAGGTAATGCTGTCATTTCCAGGACATATGGCCCCATTGGCAGGGAAATGGTACTGAGCAGTCTGAGCCCATGGATCCTCGGGGGAGGGAGGGTGGCCAGGGTCTTAATAGATCGTTCTCTTAACACAGATTCCTGCAAATGCAGAGTGGTTTAAGGGTGCTGTTTTGTGGAACTGATATCAGGGCCTCACATTCATGACTTCTAAGATAGTGGTATCCTGGGATTGTCCTGCCTCTCCTCTAGTTCTTGTACCTGGGGACCTTGATGAGACACCAAGCCCAGAATTCTAAGTACATGTTTGGGTTGTATGAAGTGATCCCTATTTTTTGCAAACAGTGGAATTAGAAGTGAAAGATCCTTCCAGGCATAGGTTCTTATATATGCAAAGGCTTAGTTAGAGTGAAGACTGAGCTCATTCAGAAACCAACTAGTGTCCTTTTTTAAAAAGTATCTTTTTATTGCTTCCAGAGAGGAAGGGAGAAGGAGAGAGATAGAAAAACCAATGATCAGAAAGAATCATTGAAAGGTTGACTCCTACATTCCCTACTCCCTACTGGGGATGGAGCCCACAACCCTTTTATGTACCCCTGAAAGGAATCAAACCTGGGACCCATTGGTTCACAGGCCAGTGCACTATCCACTGAACCAAACCAGCTGGGGCTTATATCCATTTTTGTAAAAGTAGAAACTGGTAACAATGGTACAGAAGTCAGATCTAGAGGAGCTTTGTGATATCTTTAGAATCTGTTCTGCAGGTGAAGAGAGCAATGGAAGATTTAGAGTAATAGGGGCAGGTGATCTGACCCAGACCTCATTAAGACTCCCTGTGGCTGAAGCATAACAAACCATATGGGTGTGATGGAAGTGGTAGAAAAACTAGGATGGAAGCTGCTGTGATAATTTTGGTGAGCGTAATGGTAAGTGGTCCATGATGGTGACTGTGGAGTTGAAATAAGCAGTTGCATTCTGAATCCATGTTTGAGGTCTGGTCAACTGGATTTTCTAATTTTAAGTTTGAGAGAGAGGTAAAAGCCAGGGATGACTTGAAGGTTTGTATTTGGCAGGTGGAAGTATGAAAGCACAATCAACTGAGATGCAGATATTTATAATAGAAATGTAATTGGGGATACCAAACTTTCATTTTTTATCTGTTGTGGTGTGTGATATTTCAGAGAGCAATTCATGAGCATCTGGAATTCTGAGGAACTATTTTCCTCAGGTTTCAAATTTCTTTAAAAGGTAGATGAGAGTGTAGTGACCAGGGTAGAGTTGTAGATCATCTTTTTTAAAAAACTTTTTTTTCAGTTTTAATTGACCAAAGGGCAATTAAAACAAAATGAGACTTCAGCTATTGCATATTTACTTGTGAATCACACACCAGGATTGTGTTGAGAGCCTTGGTATGGCCTGTGGTATGGTCAGTAGTCTGATCAATTTACATATAGGCATGAGTTTTCATATGTGATACACACTGGACCTGAGATAGAGGGCCATAGGCCATGGGACTTGAGTCCTGAAAGCTGTGACTGGTGAAAGGGACAGCAAGTGCAGCAATGGAAAAGCTGGGCTCTCAGTATCTCTGATTTGATGTGCTTCTCAATAGGAGAGGTTGAAGAAAAAAAACAATCAGGGAGGGAGGCCATCATAGAAGAACTCAAGGCTACCTCAAAGAATGTGGACTATGAGAGTTGGTATAGAAGTTAATTCTGTTTGAATTTTCCAGGCATTCACAAAACCGCACATGCTGAGTAGTGAGTAGGAAGTCAGGGAGATGACTATGGGGGCTGGGGCTGTGGGAGTATAGGTTTGAGAGAGTTATGGTAGAAAGAGTGATGTGTACTTAGAGAGGGCATGTGCATTTATGGCTGCAGGGCCCCTGACATTGACATAAGAGGGAATGAAGGTGGAATTCATTTCTGGTAATATCTGGATAATGTGATATGTTAAATTTCAGGTTAATTCCTGAAAAGAGAATCTATTATGGTGGTACATTCTTGGTTGAGAGATTAGGTGAGATATATGTGCACACCTGCCTTTTGTTGTGGAAGGCAATTACAGTGATCAATAGGAAAGAGATAGCATACATCTCAGCTGGCTTTGGGAAGGTTGAAGGGTAAGAGAGAAATACATTACTGAAGTGGTGAATTGGAGTATTGAAAAAGATGATTAAGAAAAAACTGGCCAAGTCACGACATATTTGTGTTACCTTTGGCCTCTGGGAATGAAGCTGTGTGACAGAAGTGTGGTGCAAAGACTTATGTGCAGCAGGCAGTGTAAAGTGATGGTCTCAACACCCTAGGATTGGTGTCGAAAGGGTGAAGTGTGATGCCAAAAATTTCAGGGAATCACAATCCTGGTGTGTGATTCACAAGTTAATATGCAACAACTGCAGTCTCATCTTATTTTAATTGTTCTTTATTGCCTGACAAAAACAGTGTCAAATCACTCACACTCTCATTATGGATAACATTTCTCTGTACCTTATGCTCATAACACCCACTGTATTGGAAAGGCACAATATGGCCTACATGTGAGTCCTAGAACACAGGTCTGATCTATTGTTGCTCATTTCCCTTATTGTGGGAAGACACTGCATCAGTAGGAATATAAGTAGTGTCTTTGATGAAAGAAAGGCCTGATAATCTCTGTAGTCAGAAGTTGAGGGAGCAGATGGATATGGAAGTTGGGGTGTATGATCAATGTAAAATCTTAGGAGAGAAGGTGATAATGGACTAAACTGTCCTCATTATGGTGGGATATGAACTTTGAAGACATGCCCATTTCCTTCTCTCTGGAGGAGTGGGGGATCCTTGTTGAGGCTGGGACTTCTGTACTGCGAAGTGATGCTGGAAGTATTTGCACTTGTACTATCTGTAGGTTAGACCTTCACATCTTTCCTAACGGTCTGAGGAGATGCCCTCTCTTTCTTTATTATCCATTGTAGCTTTCTCTCTTTTACAGCCAGATCATGCGCTCTGCAAATTTCCCTCACTGTCATGTCAAATGTGCTATGGATGCTAGTGCTGAGCTGTGTGAAGAGCCCTGAGGAATAGACTCCACAAACTTCTTTAACACTATTTTCCTCAAACTATACATGTTGTGCCTGGGAGTCCGGAGTCTTACATACAGCTTAATAGGTCCCACCTGCTGTTCTCTCCCTGGGAGGGTGACTATATCCAGATCCATGGCTTCCACTTTTGCACCCTTCCTCTGGATAAAAGTCCTTGGTGAGTACCTGTGACAGGTTACCGTCTTTATTTACATGAACCATGGGCTGTTCTTGTAAGACCCTCCTTCAATTGCTGTTTTTGTTATTACCTTCCCTGAATACTATTCTAAGTGGAATTGCTCTGGACCAGGGCTGGTTGGTCACCCTGTCATCTGTCATTAATACTTGGAATATTTAGGTTTTATGTATTTGTAGAGAAGTTAGTGCAGAGAGAACCCTGGTTTATTTCACAGGGTGAACATGCAGGATGGTCTCAGAGGAGACCTGGCCCAGCAGAGTGGAAACTACCATAATGTATGACATAAGGGTTGTGTTTAAATTATACCAGGAACCAGCTCAATCCCATTAGTGTTCACATGCAGGTGCATTGTCTACACCTCATTTTTACCTTTCAAATGACCTAACTTACATTTTCTGACATGTTATTTCACCTAAGACTTTGTAGCATTTGGCTATTTTCACCCTTGTGGCATTTTTACATCACCTATTCCTCTGCACTGCTGCCTCTGCAGTATTCTTTAACATTGATCTGCACATGTATTATGAGGTGCACATACATGCTTGAGTAGTCCTAGAACAACAGCTACTCATTTACTGAATTTTTCTTTGAATAATACATAAGAAAAATTCTGCAGAGCTTGCTATGTCACCTGCAGACAAGCCATACTAAATACTATTGGCCTAAGGAAGGGCTATAAGTCTTGCTTCTCTTCCATGTGGTGCTTGGCAACCTTTTGTCATATTCCTGCTGTAGTCTTTCTCTTCTGATCTTCAGAGGCCCAGAACATCACAGAAACCTCTTAGTAATCTTTCAGCACATGTCTTCTTTTCAGAAAATTGCTTAGAGCAGTGGTCCACAAACTCATTAGACAACATCATCAGGAGGAGGGGACAGGTGCCCAAGGGAAGTTGTTCACATGAGCCAAGGGTGCTAGGGTCCACATGCCACCTGTACCAGGTTATGTCCTTAGGGGGCCAGCCAAGTGAATGGCCACAAGCTGTGACATAATCGCCGGAGTGGACTTGCCCAAGACAACACCTGGAAAGGTCAGGAGATCACATACTTGAGGGCCAGTCAACAGCTAAAGGTGTTCTAGTGGGTAGACAGGGGGGGACAGCTAATGTGGAGGAGGGTCACAAGGGGTTTCCAAAGCCCCACATCCCTGTGATACAGACCCCAGATGGCACCAAAATGGTCCAAGTCCTCAAGGTAGAACCTTTGCCTTTAGTGAGGAGGCAAAGTGGCCCTCAGTGTGCCCCACCCACTAGTGACATGGGAGGACACTGAAGTTGGCTGCAAGAAGGGAAATGGTTGTCTGGGATTTAACACAGTTCTGGCCTGGATTTCAAAGCCTGCAGTCAATTTTGTCAGGGTTGAAAGCCATTCAAGGGTGAGATGCCCACATGTTAGAGATGATGCGTTGTACTGAAGAAGATGGACCCTCGCGTCTTTCTTAAAAGAGGGTTGGAAGCCCCCTGCTTTCTGCCCTCTGGATGGAATCGAAGGCAGCCTATGAGAAGATGGTGATCTAGGACTATGGGTTTTAGGCCTTTAACCCAACATCCAGGGATTTGGGAAGTCCAGCCTCCAAATGAGGGGTTATGAAGCCCAGGCATTGTGGCTCAGTGTCAGGCAAACAAGGAACAGTGTCTCAAAAACCAGGAGGAGGGCCCAGATGTCCAAGTGAATGTTGGTCAGGAATGCCAGGACCTAGGAAATACCTGGAAGTGTCTTGTGATCCCTGGGAAGGTGGGGCTGGGGGGGCAGCCAGACCTCTTCATGTCATCAAGGGGAGAGGCCAATTGCCAGCCTGAAGTTGGTCACATGTGCCAATGCCTTGGGAATACGCAAATAGTGTCACTTGAGCCAGGACAGTGGGATCAATTAAGAAGCAGGACCTGCTTATGTCATCAGGGGGAGTGGCCAGGTGCCCCTGTAAGTCCATCTCCTGAGCCTAAGGCTCTCTGCACAACAGCTGGACCTGGTTACTGCATCATGGGGCCAGCCAGGTGGACAGCCAGAAGGGGTGACGTAACCCCCGGGTGGACTTGCCCAGGTCAACACACATGACACATGGAAAAGTCAGGTTAGTGAAGGTTTGAGGCCCAGTCAACAACTGGAGGTGTTCCAGTGGATAGGCAAGTGGGGACAGTTAATGCGAAGGAGAGTTAAAAGGGGTTGCCAAGGCCCAACATCTCTGTGGTCTGGACCCAGATGGAACCAAGAAGGTCCATATCTTCAAGGTAGGACCTTTGCCATGAGTGACTGGGAAAGCTGGCTCTCAGGGCATGCCTCCCACTAGTGACATGGGAAGTTGGCTAAAAGAAGGGAAACAGATGGACCCACACATCTTTCTTATTAAAGGCCTGGCAGCCCCTGCTTGGTGCCCTCTGGATGGGATCAGAGGCAGCCTATGAGAAGAAGATTGGGGTTAGGGTTGGAAAGTCCAGCCTCCACATGAGGGGCCATGAAGCTCGGGCACCATGACTCAGTGCTCAGGCGAACAATGAGCAGTGTCTCAAAAACCAGGGGGAGAGCCCAGGTGGCCAAGTGGATGTTGGTTTGGGATGCCAGGCTCAGGTTACTGTTATTGCTAGGGTTAGGGTTAGGTTTAGGTTTAGAGTTAGCATTGGGTTAGGGTTAGGATTAGGGTTTAGGCTAGGGTTAGAGTTAAGATTAGTGTTAGGGCTATGGTTAGTGTTATGGTTAGGCCTGGGTTGATTTGGGTTAGGGATAGGGTTAGCATTACTTTTAAGGCTAGGATTAGAGTTGGGGTTGGGTCTAGCATTATGATTAGCACTAGGGCTAAGGCCAGGGTTGGGTTGAGGGTTATGGTTAGGGCTCACATAGGGTTAGTGTTAAGGTTAGAGTTACAGTTAAGGCTGGGGTTAGGGCTAGGCCTGGGTTAGGGTTAGGGTTAGGTTTAGGGTTAAGGCTAGGGTTACGGTTATGGTTCAGATAAGGGTTAAGGTTAGGGTTACGGCTAGGGTTAAGATTCGGGTTAGGGCTATGGCTAGGGTAAAGTCTAGGGTTATGGTTAGGATTAGAGTTAGGTTTAGGATTAGGGATAGGGTTAGGGTAAGGATTAGGTTTAGGGATAGAGTTAGGGTTAGGGTTAGGTCCAAGCTTAAGGCTAGGGTTAGGTTTATGGTTAGGTTTAAGTCTAGGGCTAGCACTAAGGTTAGTTATATTGCTAGGGTTAAAGTTACTTTTAAAGCTATGGTTAGGGATAGACCTAGAGTTATGGTTTGGTTTATGTTCAGGGCTAGGGCTATGGCTAGGGATAGGGTTTGGGTTAGGGTTATGGATAGTGTTAGGGTTAGGGTTAGGATTAAGAATAGTGCTAGGACTAGGGTTAGGGTTATGCCTGGGTTAGGTTTAGTTTTAGGGTTAGTGTTAGGATTAGGATTAGGTTTAGGGATAGGACTAGAGCTAGAATTAGAGTTAGGGTTATGGCCAGGGCCAGGTTAGGGTTAGAGTTAGGGATGGGTTAGGTGTAGGGTTAGGGTTATGGTTAGAATTAGGACTAAGGCCAGAGCTAGTCTTGGGGTTATGGGTAGGGTTAGCAATAGGATTAATGCTAAGGTTAGGGATAAGTTTAGGGTTAGCGTTAAGGTTTGGGATAGAGCTAGGGTTATGATTAAGTCTATTGCTAGGACTAGGGTTGGGTTACACCTGGGTTTAGGGTTACATTTAAACTAGGATTAGGGCTAGGGTTAGGGTTAGCACTAGGGCTAGGGCTAGCGTTGGAGTTAAGATTATGGCCAGGGCTAGGATAGGGTTAAGGTTGGGTTAGGGTTAGGGTTAGGGTTAGGGTTAGGGTTAGGGTTAGGGTTAGGAATAAGGCCAGAGCTGGTCTTAGGGTTAGTGATAGAGTTAGCAATAGGATTAATGCTAAGGTTAGGGCTAAGTTTAGAGTTAGGGTTAAGGTTTGGGATAGTGCTAGGGTTAGGGTTAGGGTTAGGGTTAAGATTAAGTATAGCACTAGGACTAGGGTTAGGTTTATGGCTGGGGTTAGGGTTATGTTTAAGGCTAGGGTTATGGTGAGGTTTAGGGATAGGTTTAGGGTTAGCACTAGGGCTAAGGCTAGGATTGAGGTTATGTTTAGGGCTAGGGCTAATGTTAGTTAGAACTAGGGGCAGGGTAGGGCTAGGGTAAGGAATGAGTTAGGGTTAAAGTAAGTGTCATAGTTAGGGTTAAGATAAGGGCTAGGGCTATGGCTAGGGTTAGGACTAGGGTTAGGCTAGAGTTAGGGTTAGGGTTTGGGCTAGAGTTAGGGTTAAGTTTAGTGTTAGGGCTATGGCTAGGGTTAGGGCAGGACCTGAGTTAAGATTAGGGATAGGGTTAGGGTTTGGGTTACATATAAGGCTAGTGTTAGGGTTAGGCTTAGTGTTATGGTTAGCAATAAGGCTAAGGCTAGGCTGAATTTGGAGTTAGGTTTATGGCCAGGGCTAGGGTAGGGCTAGGGTTAGGGCTGGGTTAAGATTAGGGTTAAGTTTATGGACAGGGTTAAAGTTCGGGTTATCAATAGGATCAATGCTAGGGATAGGGCTGAAATTAGGATTAAGATTTAGGTTTGAGATAGGGCTAGGGTTAGAGTTAGGGTTAGTGTTTGGGTTAGGGTTAGGTTTAAGGCTAGGGTTAGGGTTAGGGTTAGGGTTAGGACTAAGGCCAGAGGTAGTCTTAGGGTTAGGGGTAGGGTTAGCAATAGAATTAATGCTAAGGTTAGAGTTATGTTTAGGACTAGAGTTAGGGTTTGGGATAGGGTTATGATTATGATTAAGTTTATGGCTAGGACTAGGTTTGGTTTATGCCTGGGGTTAGGGTTACCTTTAAGGCTAGGATTAGGGCTAGGGTTAGGGTTAGCACTAGGGCTAGGGCTAGTGTTGGAGTTAGGATTATGGCCAGGTCTAGGTTAGGGTTAGGATTAGGATTTGGGGTTAAGGTTAGGGTTAGTGTTAAGGTTAAAGTTAAGACTAAAGCCAGAGTTGGTCTTAGGGTTATGGCTAGCATTAGCAATAGGATTAATGGTAAGATTAGTGCTAAATTCAGGGTTAGGGTTAAGGTTTGGGATAGGGCTAGGGTTATGGTTGGGTTATGATTAAGTCTATTACTAGGACTGGGGTTGGCTACACATGGGATTAGGGTTACGTTTAAGCTAGGATTAGGGCTAGGGTTAGGGTTAGCACTAGGGCTAGGGATAGGGTTGGAAATAGGGTTATGGCCAGGATTAGGTTAGGGCTAGGGTTAGGGTTAGCACTAGGGCTAGGGCTAGTGTTGGAGTTAGGATTATGGCCAGGTCTAGGTTAGGGTTAGGATTAGGATTTGGGGTTAAGGTTAGGGTTAGTGTTAAGGTTAAAGTTAAGACTAAAGCCAGAGTTGGTCTTAGGGTTATGGCTAGCATTAGCAATAGGATTAATGGTAAGATCAGTGCTAAATTCAGGGTTAGGGTTAAGGTTTGGGATAGGGCTAGGGTTATGGTTGGGGTTATGATTAAGTCTATTACTAGGACTGGGGTTGGCTACACATGGGATTAGGGTTACGTTTAAGCTAGGATTAGGGCTAGGGTTAGGGTTAGCACTAGGGCTAGGGATAGGGTTGGAAATAGGGTTATGGCCAGGATTAGGTTAGGGTTAGGGTTAGGGTTAGGGTTAGGGTTAGGGTTAGGGTTAGGACTAAGGCCAGAGTTCATCTTAGGGTTAGGGCTAGAGTTAGCAATAGTATTAATGCTAAGGTTAGGGCTAAGTTTATGGTTAAGTTAAGGTTTGGGATAGTACTAGGGTTAGGATTAGGGTTAGGGTCAGAGTTTGGGTTAGGGTTAGAATTAGTATTAGGAATAGGATTAGGGTTTGGATTAGGGTTAGGGATACGGTTAGGTTTAGGTTTAAGTTTAAGGTTAGGGTTACAGCTCGGGCTAGGGTTAGGTTTATGGTTAGGGTTAAGTGTAGGGCTAGGACTAGGATTAGGTATATGGCTAGGGTTAGGGTTACTTTTAAATCTATGGTTAGGCCTATGGCTAGAACTAGGTTTAGGGTTAGGGCTAGGGCTAGGGCTAGGTTTGGGGTTAGAGTTATGGATAGTGTTAGGGTTAGGGTTAGCAATAGAATTAATGTGAGGGATAGGGCTAAGATTAGGATTAGGATTTAGTTTTGGGATAGGGCCAGTGTTGGGTTAGTGTGAGGGTTAAGTTTAAGGTTCGGGTTAGCAATAGGTTCAATGTTAGTAATAGGGCTGAAATTAGGATTAGGATTTAGGTTTGAGATAGGGCTAGGGTTAGGGTTAGGGTTAGATTTAAGATTAGGGTTAGTGTTAGTGTCACAGTTAAGGCTAGGGTTAGCGCTAAGTTTAGAGTTAGAGTTATGGGTAGGGTTAGTTTTAGGGCTAGCGTTAAGGTTAACTTTAGGGTTAAGGCTATGACTGAGGCTAGGGTAAGTGTTAGGGTTAGGTATAGTGTTAGGGCTAGTATTTAGTTTAGGTTTAGTGGTAGTGTTAGGGTTAATGACAGGTTTAGGACTAAGTTGAGGGTTATATTTAGGGTTATGATTAGCGTTATGTTTAGGGTGACAGGGTTATGTTTAGGGCTAGGATTAAGATTTAAGGTTACAGTTAAGGCTATGGCTGAGGCTAGGGTTTGGGTTAGTGTTAGGGTAAGGGCCAAGGCTAGGGATAGGGTTGTGTTTAGGGTTATGGCTAGGGATAGGGTAGTGCTAGCATTAGGGCTAGGTTAGGGTTAGGGTTAAGGTTAATATTGGGGATAAATCTAAGGCTAGGGCTAGGTTGAGGATGTGGCTAGGGTTAGGGGTAGGATTAAGTTATAGTTAGGGTTAAGGTTAGGGGTCGGGCTATGATTAGGGTTAGGGTTAGTGTTAGTTTCAAGGTTAAGGCTAGGTTTAGTGCTGAGTTTAGTGTTATAGTTATGGATAGGATTAGGGTTAGGGTTAGGGTGACGGATAGGGTTAGGGCTAGCATTAAGGTTAATGTTAGGGTTAAGATGCTGGCTGAAGCTAGGGCTGGGGTTATGTTTAGGGTTAGGGATAACTTTAGGATTAAATTTAGGGTTAGGATTAGAGTTACGGTTAGGTTAAAGTTAGGATTAGGGCTAGGGTTAGGTTTAGTGTTAGTGTCATGGCTAAGGCTAGGGTTAGGACTAAGTTTAGGGTTGGAGTTATGGGTAAAATTAAGGTTAAGTTTAGGGTTAGATTTAGGGTTAGGATTAGCGTTAGGTTTAGGGTTAGTGTTAGGGTGAGAGTTAGGGTTTGGTTTAGGGCTAGCGTTAAGGTTAAGATTAGTGTTAAGGCTGTGGCTGAAGCTAGGGTTAGAGTTAGCATTAGGGTTAAGGTTAGGGCTTCAATTAAGGTTAGGGCCAAGGCTAGGGATAGGGTTGTGTTAAGGGTTATGGCTAAGGGTAGGATAGTGCTAGAGTTAGGGCTAGATTAGGGTTAATATTGGGGATAGAGCTAAGTCTAGGGTTAGGCTTATGATTAGGGCTAGGGTTATGGGTAGGATTAAGTTATAGTAAGGGCTAAGGTTAGGGTTCGGTCTAGGATCAGAGTTAGGGTTATCATTAGTTTCAAGGTTAAGGCTAAGTATACTGCTAAGTTTAGGGTTACAGTTATGGGTAGGATTAGGGTTAGGGTTAGGGTGAGGGATAGGGTTAGGGTTAGCCTTAAGGTTAAGGTGCTGGCTGAGGCTAGGGTTAGGGTTATGTTTAGGATTAGGCTTAGGGTTAGTGGTAACTTTAGGTTTAAATTTAGGGTTAGGATTAGGGTTAGAATTATGGTTAGGGTTAGGGTTAGGGCTATGGTTAAGTTTAAGGTTAGGGTTAAGGCTATGGTGAGGCTAAGTTTAGGGCTATGTTTAGGGTTAGGGCTAGGGCTATGGTTGGGGTTAAGGCTATTGATAAACCTAGGGTAGGACTAGGATTAGGGCTAGGTTAGGGTTAGGGCTAGGTTAGGGTTAGGGTTAAGACTGGGTTAGGGCTATGGCTAGAGCTAGGTTTAGGATTATTCCTATGATTAGGGTTAGGGTTAGGATTAGGGTTAGGATTAGGATCCGCATTAGTGTCATGGTTAAGGCTAGGGTTAGGCTAAGTTTAGGGTTAGGGTTAGGGTTAGGACAAGAATTTAGGTTAAGTTTAGGGTTAAGGCTGTACCCTAACATTAACCTTAAGACTAACCCTAAACCTATCCCTCACCCTAACCCTAACCCTAACCCTAACCCTAGAAGATTTGGTTAGGGTTAGGATTAGGTTTAGGCAAGGTTTAGAATTAGAGTTAGGGTTAGGGCTTCAGTTAGGGTTAGAGCTAGGTCTAGGACTAGGGTTAGAGTTAGGGTTATAGCTAGGGCTTGGGTTGGGCTATGGTAGGGTTATGGTTAGGGTTATGGTTAGGGTTAGGGTTAGGAATAAGATTAGGATTAGGAGCTACAGCTAGAGCTGGATTTAGGATTAGGGCTTGCGGTAGGGTTCAGGTTATGGTTAGAGTTAGGACAAAGGTTAGGGTTAGGGCTAGGATTACAGTTAGGGTTAGTGTTAATGTCATGGTTTAGACTAGGTTTAGGGCATATTTAGGGTTAGAGTTATAGGGTAGGGTTAAGGCTAAGTTTAGGGCTAAATTTCGGGATAAATTTTTGGTTAGGATTAGGATTAGGGTTAGGATTAGGGTTAAGATTAGGGTTAGGGTTATGAATAGAGTTAGGATTAGGTTTATGGCTAGAGTTAGGGTTAGGGTTAAGGCTAAAATGAGGGTTAGGTTTAGGGCTAGGACTAGGGCTAGTGTTAATTTTAAGGCTAGGGTTAGTGTTATGATTAGATTTAGGGTTAGGGTTAGAATTAAGATTAGGGCTAGGGCTATGAATATAGCTAGGGTTAGGTTTATGGCTAGAGTTAGGTTTAGGATTAGGATTAGGGCTAGGGTTAGTGTTAAGATTAGGTTTAGGCAAGGTTTAAGATTAGGGCTAGATTTAGAGTTAGGGTTAGGGTTAGGATTAATGCTAGGTTTTGCGTTAGTTTTAGATTTGGTGATAGTGCTAGGTCAGGGTTAGGGATAGTTCTAATGTTAGGTTTAGGGTTAGTGTTTATGCTAGGGCTACGAGTAAGGTTAGGATTATGGCTGGCTTTATGGTTAGGTTTAAGTATAGGGTTAGGGTTAGGATTAGCGTTAGGGATAGGGTTAGGGTTAGTGCTAGGGCTAGCTCTAGGGAATGGGTTAGGGCTAGGGCTAGGGTTAGGGTTAGGTTAGGACTAGGGTTAAGGCTAGGGTTATAGTAGGTTTAGGGTTAGGGTTAATATTAGAGTTAGGGTTAGGATTAAGATTAGGGTTGGGGTATACCTAGGGTTAGAATTATGGCTAGGATTAGGGTTAATGCTTAGGTTAGGGTTAGGGTTAAGTCTAGGGCTAATGCCTCGGCCTAACCTTGAATTAAGATTACGGCCAGGGCTAGGATAGGGATAGGGTTAGGGCTGGGTTAGGCTTAGGGTTTGCATTAAGGTTAGGATTAGGATTAGGATTAGTACTAGGGTAGAGTTAGGGTTTGGCCTTGTTTCATAATATGGGTTAGCATTAGGATTAATGCTAGGGTTGGGCGAAGTGTAGGGTTAGACTTAGGGTTTGGATAGTTCTAGAGTTAGGTTTTGGGTTAGTGTTAAGACTAGGGCTAGGACTACATTTAGGGTTATGACTGGAGAAGGGTAGGTTTAAGTTTAGGGTTAGGATTACGGATAGGTTTAGGGTCAGTTCTAGCACTAGGGCTAGGGTTGGGGTTAGGTTTAGATTTAGGATTAAGGCCAAGGTTAGGGCTAGGTTTAGGGTTATGGTTATAGTTTGGGTTAAGATTAGGGTTTTGGGGTATGGGTCAGGGTTTGGATTGGGACTAGGTTTAGGATTAGGGTTAGAGTTAGAGTTAGCATTAGGATTAATTCAAGGGTTGGGGATATTTCAGATTATGTTTAGGGTTTGGGATAAGGCTAGGTTTAGGGTTAGGTTTAGGGCTAGTGTTAAGGGTAGGGCTAGGATAATGGTTAGGATTAGGACTGGGGTTAATGTTAGGTTTAAGTCTATGGTTAGAATTAGGGTTAGGGAGAGGGTGAGGGTTAGTACTAGAACTATGGTTTGGTTGGGGTTAGGGTTAGTGCTAGGCCTAGGGTAGCGCTAGGGTTCGGTTAGGTTTAAGGCCAGGGTTAGGGCTAGTTTTAGGGTTAGGGTTAGAATTAACACCTGGGTTGGGGGAAGTTTAGGGTTAGGTTAGGGTTTGATATAGGACTAGGGTTAGGGTGAGGGTTAGTGTTAAGGGTAGGACTAAGGTTCAAGTTATGGCTGGGGTTGTAGTTATGTTTAAGTCTAGGGTTAGGGTTAGGTATAGAGTTAGGGTTAGTCCTAGGGGTAGGGCTAGTGTTAGGTTTAGGGTTAGAGTTAGCTTTAGTGTTATGGTTAGGGTTAGGGTTAAGATTAGAGTTAGTGCTATGGCTAGTTATAGGATTAGGTTAGGGCTAGGATTAGGGTTAAGATTAGAGGTAGGGTTAGGGCTAGGATTAGGGCTAGGGCTAGGTTCGGAGATGTGATTATAGCCATGGTTAGGGTAGGGCTATGGATAGTATTGGAGATAGGGTTAGGGCTATTGCTAGAGCTAGTTTTAGGATTAAGACTATGGTTAAGGCTGGGTTAGGGTTTTAGTTAGGATTAGGGTTAAGATTAGGGTAAGGGTTAGGGTTAGGGTTAGGACTAGGGTTAGGGTTAGGGCTAGGGTTAGGGTTAGGGTTAGGGCTAGGGTTACGGTTAGGGTTAGGGTTAGGGTTGGGATTAGGGTTAGTGTTAGAGTTAGGTTTAAAGCTAGGTTTAGGGTTAGGGTTAGGGTTATGGCCAGAGTTAGGGTTAGGGTTTCATTTAGGGTTATGGCTAGGGCTAGGTTTGGAGTTAGGATTATGCCAGGTTAGTGTTGGGCTAGAGTAGGGCTGTTTAGAGTTAGGGTTTGTGTTAGGGTTAGGGTTAGTGTTAGTGTTAGGTTTAGGGCTAGCGCTAGGGCGAGGTTTGGAGTTAGTGTTATATCCCGTCGGGCTAGGATTTCTGCTCGGTTAGGGTTAGGTTTGCATTATGGTTAGTGTTAGATTTAGGCTTAGGCTTAAGATTAGGGTTAGGGCTATGGCTAAAGCTTTGTTTAGGCTTAGGGCTAGCATTAGCTTAGGGTTAGGATTAGGGCTAGGTCTTGGGCTAGGTTTGGGTTAGGGTTAGGCTAAGGTTAGTGTTAAGGTTAGTATAGGGCTAGGCGTAGGGTAGGGCAAAGGTTAGTGTTAAGGTTTGTGTTAAGACTAGGGCTAGGACTATGGTTAGGGTTACAGCTGGGTTTATGGTTAAGTTTAAGTGTAAGGTTAAGGTTAGTGTTAGGGATAGGGATAGACTTAGTAGGGGCTAGGGCTAAGGTTGGGATTAGGGTTAGGGCTAGGGTTAGGGTTAGGTTTGGGCTTTTGGCTGGCATTCAGGTTAGGGTTTGGGTTAGGGTTAGGGTTAGCGCTAGGGTTAGGGCTATGGCTAGAGCTTAATTTAGAGTTAGGGCTATAGTTAGGGCTGGGTCAGGGTTAGAGTTAGGTTTAAGATTAGGGTTAAGGCTATGGCTAGGGCTGGGTTAGATTTAGGGCTATGGTTAGGTTTAGGTTACTGTTAGTGCTAAGTTTAGTGTTAGGGTTAGGGTTAGGACTAGGGCTAGGGTTAAACTTAAGCCTAGGGTTGAGTTAGGGTTAGGGTTAGAGTTTGGGCTAGGTTTATGGTTATAGTTAGGGCTAGGGCTAGGGTTTGAGTTAGGGTTATAATCAGGTCTAGGATATGGGTAGTGTTACACTGGGTTTGGGTTAGGGTTTGGGTTATGGTTAGGGTTAGGGTAAAGTTATGGTTAGGGCTATGGCTAGAGCTAGGCTTAGACTTAGTGCTAGGGTTAGGGTTAGCTTTAGGGCTATGGTTATGGCTAGGTTTAGTGCTGGGTTAGGGTTAGAGTTAGGGTTATCATTAGGTTTAAGGGCTATGGCTAGGGCTGGGTTAGGTTTAGGGCTAGGGTTAGTGTTAGGTTTAGGGTTAGTGCTATGTTTAGGATTAGGGTTAGGGTTAGGGCAAGGGTTAGGGTTTGCATTAAGGCTAGTGTTAGGGTTACGGTTAGGATTAGGATTAGGGTTAGAGTTAGGACGAGTTCTAGGGGTGGGGCTCAGGTTGGGGTAGGGTTAGGACTAGGGCTAGGGTAATGCTTGAGTTAGGGTTAGGGTTAAGTCTAGGTTTAGCATTATGGTTAGGGCTAGGGTTAGGGTTATGGTTAAGGACAGGGTTAGGGTTAGTACTAGGGTTAGGGTTAAATTTAGAGTTAGGTTTAGGGTTAGGGTTAGAGTTATGGCTAGAGATAGGTTTAGCGTTAGGGCTGGTTTTTGGTTAGAGTTCGAGTTAGGATTAAGATTAGGGTTAGTGCCAAAACCAGTTTGGCTCAGTGGATACAGTTTCAGCCTGCAGACTGAAAGGTCCCAGGTTTGATTCTGGTCAAGGGCATGTATCCTGGTTGTAGGCACATCTCCAGTAGGGGTTGTGCAGGA
Source organism: Lasiurus borealis (assembly GCA_004026805.1). Classification (NCBI taxonomy): domain Eukaryota; kingdom Metazoa; phylum Chordata; class Mammalia; order Chiroptera; family Vespertilionidae; genus Lasiurus; species Lasiurus borealis. The sequence continues at coordinate 11,859 of PVJN01005725.1, read as the reverse complement.
CGCGGCTGATTGATGTCCCTCTCGTTGATATTTCTAGCTCTCTATCCATTTACCTTCCTCTCTGTAAAAAAATCAATAAAAACAAAAAAAATAATAAAACTGGCAGACTCAAAAAAAAAAAAAGATCAGGCTTAGTGTTACGGCTATGGCTAGGTTTATGTTTAGGGCTCAGGTTAGGGTTAGGGTTAGTGTTATGCTTAAGCTTAGGGTTAAGGCTAGAGTTATGGTTAGGGTTAGTTTTAGGGCTAGGCCTAGGCCTAGGTTTAGAGTTAGGATTATGGCCAGGGCCTGGGTAGGGCTAGGGTTAGGGCTGGTTTAGGATTAGGGTTTGCTTTAGGGTTATGATTAGGTTACATTTAGGAATAGCGTTTAGTTTTATGATTAGAATTAGAAGTAGAGTTATGGTTAGGCCTCATGTTAGTGTGAGGGATAGGTTTAGGGCTAGGTCTAGGGATAGGTTTTGGAGTTGTGGTTATGGTCTAGGGTAGGGCTAGAACTCCTGGGTTAGGGTTAGGGTTTTTATTATGGTTATATGTCTAGGGTTCAGATTAAGGTTAGGTCTGTGGCTAGGGCTAGGATTGGGCTTAGGGCTAGAGTTAGGATTAGGGGTTAGGGCTAGGGTTAGGGTTAGGGCTAGGGCTAAGGTTAGTGTTAGAGTCAGTTTAAGGCTAGGGCTAGGACTATGGTTAGTGTTACAGCTGGGGTTAGGTTAGGTTTAAGTGTAGGGTTAAGGTTAGGGTTAGGATAGGGTTAGAATTAGTGGTAGGGCTAGTGTTGGGGTTAGGGTTAGGTCTAAGGCTAGGGTAGGGCTAGGGTTAGGCTTAGGCTTACGGCTAGAGTTAGTGTTAGGGTTAGACTTGGGCTAGGGCTATGGCCAAGGCTGGATTTAGGGTTAATGTTAGGGTTAGGTGTAGAGATTGGGTTAGGTTTAGAGTTCTGGTTAGCGTTAGGGTTAGGGTTAGGGTTATGTTAAGGGATAGGGCTGGTGTTAGGTTAGATATATGGTTAGGTTTAAAGTTAGGGTTAGGGTTAAGGTTAGGGTTAGGGCCAAGGTTGGGGCTTAGTTTAAGGCTAGTGTTAGGGTTAGGTTTAGGAATAAAATTAGGGTTAGGTTTAGGTTTAGGGTTACGTTAGCATTAGGGTTAGGGTTAGGGTTAGGCTTTGGATTAGGGCAAGGTTTAGGACTAGGGTTACTAATAGGGTTAGGTTAGGGTTAGAGTTAGGGCCAGGGTTAGGTTTAGGGTTAGGGTTAGGGCTAGGACTATGGCTTAGGCTAGGGTTAGGACTTGAGCTACGGCTAGGGCTAGGGCTAGGATTAGTATTAGGTTTAGGACTAGTGTTAGGCTTAGGGTTAGTGCTAGGATAAGGTTTAGCGTTTTGACTAGAGTTAGGGTTACAGTTAGGGTTAGAGCCAGGGCTGGGGCTTCATTTAAGGCTAGGGTAAGAGTTACTGTTAGGAATAGGGTAGAGTTTGAATTAGGTTTAGGGTTAGTATAGTGTTAAGGCTAGGGCGATGGTTAGGGTTAGGTGTAGGGCTAGGGTTAGGTTTGGGGTTAGCTTTAGGGTTAGGGTTAGGCTTAGGATTAGGGCTAGAGTTCTGAATAGGGTTATGATTATTGTTAGTTAGGCCTAGGTTTAGGGTTAGGGTTATAATTACAGGTAGGGCTAGGATTACTGTTAGGTTTAGGGCTAGGGTTAGAGTTCACGTAAGGCTTGAGTTAGGGTTATAGTTTGGGTTAGGGTTAGGGTTCGAGTTAGGATTAGGGCTAGGGTTAGGGTTTGGGATAGGGTTAGAGCTAGGGTTAGGGTTATTGTTAGTTTTAGAATTAGAGTTAGAGTTAGCATTAGGGTTAGGTTTATGGCTATCACTAGGGTTTAGGTTAGGGTTAGGGTTAGGGCTAAGATTAGTGTTAATGTTAGGGCCAGGGTAATGTTTGGGTTTTGGTTAGGGCTAGGGTTAAGGGTAGAGTTAGGCTTAGTGTTTGTGTTAGAGCTAAGTTTAGGGTTAGGGTTAGGGTTAAGATTATGTTAGGGCTAGCATTAGGGACAGGGTTAGGGTTTGTGTTAGGGCTAGGACTAGGGCTAGGTCTAGGACTAGGTTTAGGGTTCAAATTATGGCTAGATTTAGTGTTAGGGTAAGGGTTAGAGTCTGGGAAGGGTTAGGTTTAGGACTAAGATTAGGGTTAGGCTTATGGTTAGGATATGGTTTAGGGCTAGAGTAAGGATTAGGGCTAAGCTTAGTTTTAGGGTTGGGGTTAGTATTATGGTTAGAGTTAGGAATAGTGTTAAGTTTAGGGTTAGACTTATGTTTATGGTTAGTGTTAGGGCTTGGGCTAGGGCTAGAGCTAGGCCTGGGTTTAGGGTTAGGGTTTGGTTTAGGTTTAAGGATTGGATTAGGTTTAGAGATTGGGTTAGGACTCCATTAGGGCTAGGGTTAGGGTTACAATTAGGGTTAGGTTAGTATTAGGGTTAGGATTAGAGTTTTGTTTATGGTTATGCTTATGGCTAGAATTGGGGTTAGGATTATGGTAAGGGTTAGAGTTACTTTTAGGTTTAGGTTTATGGTTTGGTTAGGATTAGGATAAGGGACAGGGATAGGGTTAGAGTTAATGTTAAGTTTAGGGTTAGGGCTAGGGCTAGGTCTATGGTTAGGTTTAAGGCTATGGTTAGGGTTAGGGATAGCGTGTGTGTGTGTGTGTGTGTGTGTGTGTGTGTGTGTGTGTGTGTGTGTGTCATATATACATTTCTCCCCATTGCCCCTCCTCCTCCCAGGCTTACCACAACCTCCCAGTGTCTTGTGTTCATTGGTTATGCTTATATGCATGCATACAAGTCCTTTGGTTGATCTCTTATCTACCCCACCTCTTCTTAAACTTCCTGCTGTAATTTGACAGTCTGTTTGATGCTTTACTGGTTCTGTGTCTATCCTTTTGTTCATCAGTTTATAATGTTCTTTATTATCCACAAATGAGTGAGACCATGTGGTGTTTCTTCTTCATTGACTGGCTTATTTCACTAAGCATAAAGCTCTCCAGTTCCATCCAGGATACTGCAAATTGTAAGAATTTCTTCTTTTTAATGGCAGCATAGAATTCCATTGTGTATATGTACCATAGTTTTATGATCCACTCATCTGCTGATAGGCACCTAGGATGTTTTCAAATTGTAGCTATTGTAAATTGTGCTGCTATGAACATAGGGTGCATAAATCCTTTCTGATTGGTGTTTGTAATTTCTTAGGGTATATTTCTAAGAGTGGTATTGCTGGGTCAAATGGGAGATCCACTTAGTTTTTTGAGGAAACTCCATACTGTACTCCATAGTGGCTGAACCAGTCTGCATTCCCACCAACAGTGCACAAGGGTTCCTTTTTCTCCGCATCCTCGCCAACACTTGTCGTTTGTTGATTTGTTGATGGTTGCCATTCTGACAGGTGTAAGATTGTATCGTATTTCCATTTTGAATTGCATCTCTCGGGTAATTAGTGACTTTGAACATGTTTTCATGTGTCTCCTTGCCTTTCTTCTGTTGTCTTTCAAAAAGGTTGCCCATTTTTTTATTGGATCGTTTATCTTCCTTTTATTAAGTTGTATAACTTTGCTGTAGATGTTGGAGATTAAACCTTTCTCAGTGATAACTCTTGCAAATATGTTCTCCCATAGAGTGGTCTTTCTTGTTGATGGTTTCTTTTGCTGTGCAAAAGCTTTTTATTTTGATGTAGTCCCATTTGTTTATTTTTTCTTTAGCTTCCATTACCCCTGGAGCAGTATCAGTGAAGAAGTTCTTTCAGCATATGTCTGAGATTGTGCTGCCTTGGATTGCTCAAGTATTTTTATGGTTTCCCATCTAATGTTTAAGTCCTGTATCCATTTTGAGTTTATTTTTGTATTTGGTGTAAGTTGGTGGTCCAGTTTCATTTTTTTGCATGGATTTGTCCAATTTTCCTAACACCATTTATTGAAGAGGCTATCTCGGCTCCATTGTATACTCATGCCTTCTTTGTCAAATATTAATTGAGCATAGTGGTTTGGGTGGATAGTATCTGGATTCTCTATTCTATTCCATTGGTCTATATGTCTGTTCTTGTGCCAGTACCAGGCTGTTTTGAGAAGTGTTGCTTTGTTATATAGCTTGAAATCTGATATTGAGATCCAACCTACTTTATTCTTCTTTCTAAGGATTGCTGAGGCTATTCACAGTCTTTGTTCTAGATGGATCTTTGAAAAATTCTTTCTAGCTCTGTGAAATATGTCATTGGTATTTTAATTGGTAGTGCAATTAATCTATAGATTGCTTTGGGTAGTATGGACATTTTAATGATGTTGGTTCTCCCAATCCATGAGCATGGTATGCTCTTCCATCTGTTAACATCTTCCTCTATCTCTTTTTTCAGTGTCCTGTAGTTTTCTACATATAGGTCTTTTACCGCTTTAGTTAGGTTTATTCCTAGGTATCTTAATTTGTTTGGTGCGATGGTAAATGGGATTGCTCTTTTAGTCTCTCTTTCTGTAATTTCACTATTAGTATATAGAAATGCCACATATTTCTTGGCATTAATTTTGTATCCTGCTACATTTCCAAATTCATTTATTAAGTTTTGGGATGGAGTCCTTTGGGTTTTTTATATACAGTATCATGTCATCTGCAAATAAGGACATCTTTATTTCTTCTTTTCCAATTTGGATGCCTTTTATTTCTTCTTGTTGTCTAAATGCAATGGCTAATACTTCAAGTACTATGTCAAACAGGAGAAGTGAGAGTGGGCATCCCTGTCTTGTTCCTCTTCTTAGGGGAAATGGTTTTACTTTTTGCCTATTGAATATGATGTTAGCTGTGGGTTTATCATTTATGGCTTTTATGATGTTGAGGTATGATACTTATATTCTCACTTTGCTGAGAGTTTTTATCAAGAAAGGGTGCTGGATTTTGTCAAATGCTATTTCTGCATCAATTAATGTGATTATGTGGTTTTTATCTCTCAATTTGTTTATGTGTATCATGTTTATTGATTTGCGGATATTGTACCATCCTTGCATTCCTGGGATGAATCCTACTTGTTCATGGTGTATGATCTTTCTGATGTACTGCTGGATCCAATTTGCTAGAATTTTTTTGAGCATTTTGGCATCTATGTTCATGATTGTTATTGGCCTATAATTCTCTTTCATTGTGTTGTCTTTATCTGGTTTTGGTCTTAGGATGATGCTGGCTTCATAGAAGGTATTTGGAATTTTCCTTCTTGAATATTTTTGAATATTCTGAGGAGGATAGGTTTTAATTCTTCTTTGAATCTTTGGTAAAACCCTCCTGTGTAGCCATGTGGTCCAAGGCTTTTGTTTGCTGGAAGCTTTTTGATGACTGCTTCAATTCCTCCCATACTTATTGGACTATTGAGCTGTTTAGATTCTTCCTGATTGAGTTTTGGAAGGTTATATTTTTCTAGGAATATGTCCATTTCTTGCAGGTTGTCCAATTTGTTGGAATAGAGTTGTTCATAGTATTTCTAAACAATCTTTTGTATGTTGGTGGGGTTTCTTGTTATTTCTCCTCTTTCATTTCTGATTTTGTTTATTTGGGTCTTCTCTCTTTGTTTCTTGGTGAGCCTGGCTAGAGGTCCATCAATCTTGTTTATCCTTTCAAAGAATAAGCTCTTGGTTTTGTTTATATTTTGAATAGTTTCTTTGGTGTCCATTTTGTTTATCTCCGCTCTGATCTTTACTATTTCCTTCCTTCTGCTTACACTGAGCTTTTCTTGTTGCTGTGTTTCTAGCTCTTTGAGTTTTAGTGTTAGGAAATATATTACCATTGTTTACTGTTTTTTGCAGTAGGCGTGTAGACCTATGAACTTCACTCTCAAGACTGCTTTCATTGTGTCCCCTAAATTTTGTATTGTTGTGTTGTCATTATCATTTGTTGCCATGATGTTTTTTTATTTCTTCCTTCATTTCTCTGGTTACCCAGTCGTTGTTTAATAGCATGCTGTTTAGTCTCCATGTGTTTGATTTTTTTATATTGTTTTTATTATAATTGATTTTCAGTTTTATGCCACTGTGGTCTGAGAAAATGCTTGATATGATTTCTATCTTCTTGAATTTGAAGAGACATTTCCTATGACCCAACATATGGTCTATCTTTGAAAATGACCCATGTGCACTAGAGAAGAATGTATATTCTGTGGCTTTGGGGTGAAATGTTCTGAAGATATCAATTAATTCCATCTAGTCTAGTGAGTCATTTAGGATTGATGTTTCTTTGCTGAATTTTTGTGTAGAGAATTTGTCCAGTTGTGACAGTGGGGTATTAAAGTCTGCTACTGTGATTGCATTGTTGTCAATATCTCCCTTAATATCATCCAGGAGTTTTTTTATGTAATTGGGTGCTCTTATATTGGGTACATATATGTTTACCAGAGTTATTTCTTCTTGTTGGATTGTTCCCTTTAGTATTATGAAGTGGCCTTCTTTATCTCTTGTTATGTACTTCACGTTGAGATCTAATTTGTCAGATATAAGTATTTCAACCCCAGCATTTTTTTTCATTTCCATTTGCCTGAAATACCATCTTCCATCCCTTCACCCTCAATCTGTGTGCATCTCTTTTCCTGAGGTGGGTTTCTTATATACAGCAGATATATGGTTTCTTATATATAGCAGATATATGGATCATGTTTTCTTATTCAATCGGTGACCCTATGTCTTTTGATTGGAGCATTTAATCCGGTTACATTTAAAGTTATTATTGATAGGTACTTATTTGTCGCCATTTTTAGTCATTTCCCCCGAGTTGCTTCTTGCTTCCTATTTATTTTTTCTTTCTTTCTTTCTTTTTTTTTTTTTACAGCAGACCCTTTAACATTTCTTGCATTGCTGGTTTAGTGGTAATATATTCCCTTAGTCTTCTTTTGTCTGTGAAGCTCCTGATTTCACCTTTAATTTTGATTGACAGCCTTGTTGGGTACAGTATTCTTGGATTCAGACCATTCCTTTGCAAGACTTTGTATATTTCATTCCATTCCTTTCTGGCCTGATGAGTTTCTGTTGAGAAATCAGTAGCTAGTCTTATGGGAGACCCTTTGTAGGTAACTTTCAGTTTCTCTCTGGCCGCTTTTAAGATTCTTACTTTGTTGTTGGTGTTTGTCAATTATAATATGTCTTGGTGTTGGTTTTGGGGGGTTCATTTTGCTTGGGACTCTGTAAGCTTTTTGGATTTGTGTGGGTTTTTTCTTTCCTATATTGGGAAGTTTTCTGTCATTATTTCTTCAAACAGATTTTCTATTCCTTGCTCAGTTTCCACTCTTTCTGGAACCCCAATTATGCGGATATTGTTTTGTTTCATGTTATCCCACAGTTCCCTTAGACTCTCCTCTTGCTTTTTAATTTTTTTTCTAGAACCTGCTGTACTTGGGAATTTTTTCCTACCTTGTTTTCTAGCTCACTGATGTGGTTCTCTGCTTCTTCTAGTCTACTTTTGATGCTTTCTATTGAGTTCTTTATAGCACTGATGTCATTTTTTATTTCTTATGGATTATTCTGCATTTCTTCTTGGTTCTTCTTCATTTCCTCTTGACTCTTACTCACATTGTCAATTTTGTCTTCCATTCTTTTCAGCCACCTTATGACCATTTTTCTGAACTCTTTTTTGGCAGGTCTATTTCTTCTTCTATTTCATTTACTTCCTTTTCTGATGATACCTGCTTTTCTGTCATATATGGGCTGTTTCTTCATCTGCCCATGGTCTTTCTTCTCCAGATGTCTGGTTATGTAGTTCTTTCTCCTACATTGATTTAAAGGCACAAACTACAACATGACCAGGTATAACCCACAAGGGTCTTATCCCAGGCGAAATCTGACCTTTCCGTGTGGCATGTGGAGCTCCTCTGAGTCCGAGTTTCTGTGCCTATTGGAGAGTGGTGTTCTGGATCCCCTGGCTGTTCGGTGGGTGCTGCAGCTGTAGCTTTTCAGACCACCATAGACATCCACTTCCCCCTCAAAAATGGTGCGGTCTCAGTGTTTGCACTGGTGGGTCCAGCAGACAAAAACCCCATGGCAGTGGGGCTGCCTGTTCAGGGAAGGCCCCTCCAGCAGTCCCCCACTTTCTCCTGGAGAATAACTATCTCTTAACTTGCCAACAAACACTCCCAGTGCAACTCTCAGCTGTTCTCTCTGTCTCCCCAGCGATAAGGCTCTAGACACGTCCGTCAATTCCACTGCCATTTTTTTCTCCTCTAGTATATTTTATGGTTTCCCATATTATGTTTAAGTCCTATATCCATTTGGAGTTTATTTTTGTGTATGGTGTAAGTTGGTAATCTAGTTTCATTTTTTGTTTGCATGTATATGACCAATTTTCCCAACCCCATTTATTGAAGATACTGTCTTGACTCTATTGTATATTCATGCCTCCTTTGTCAAATATTGAGCATAGTGGTTTGGGTTGATATCTGATTTTCTATTCTATTCCATTTGTCCATATATCTTTTCTTGTGCCAGTACCAGACTGTTTTGAGAACAGCAGCTTTGTAATACAGCTTGAAATCTGGTATTGAGATCTCACTTACTTTATTCGTTTTTCTCAGGATTGCTGTGGCTATTCTGGGTCTTTTTTGTGGTCGTTGTTCTAGATGAATCTTTGGAGAGTTCTTTCTAGGTCTGTGAAATATGCCATTGGTATTTTAATGGGTAGTGCATTGAATCTATAGATTACTTTGGGTAGTGTGGACATTTTAATGATGTTGATTCTCCCACTCCATGAGCATGGTATGCTCTTACACCTATTTATGTCTTCCTGTATCTCTCTTTTCAGTGTCCTGTAGTTTTCCACATATAGGTCTTTTACATCCTTAGTTAAGTTTATTCCTAGTATCTTAATTTTTTTGGTGTGATGATAAGTGGGATTGCTTTTTTAGTCTCTTATTTTGTAAGTTAATTATTGTTGTATAGAAATGGCATAGATTTCTTGGTGTTAATTTTGTATCCTGCTATCTAGCCGAATTCATTCATTAAGTCTAATACTTTTTTGATGGAGTCTTTAAGGTTTTTAATGTACAATATCATGTCATCTGCAAATAAGGACAGCTTTACTTTTTCTTTTCCAATTTGGATGCCTTTTATTTCTTCTTCTTGTCTAATTGCAATGGCAAAATACTTTGAGTACTTGAATGGTGAGAGTGGGTATCCCTGCCTTGTTCCTGTTCTTAGAGGAAATAGTTTCAGTTTTTGCCCATTGAGTATGATGTTAGCTGTGGGTTTATCATATATGGCTTTTATGATGTTGAGGTATGATCCCTCTATTCCCACTTTGCTGAGAGTTTTTATCAAGAAAGGGTGTTGGATTTTGTCAAATGCTTTTTCTGCATCAATTGATATGACTATGTGTGTCTGGATCCAAATATTGTTCTCACTAAATGGATGTAATCAGGAAGCCAGAAGGCTGGTCAACCTTAATTGCTCTGAAAGATCAGAGCTAATTACTCACTGTTTATTTAAAACATTATTGGTTGAAGCAACCTCTATCTGTTTGTTTCATGTTAATTTCTGTTTTTTGTTATTTCATGCCTAAAGGCTAGGGGTGTGTCCCAAAGCCTTAATAAAAAGGAGAAAAAGACCAGAGCAAAGGGCTGTCCTTCCCACTAGAGGAAGGCTACCACCTCGCCCTCCAATATCGCCAAATTAATGCTTTCTGGTCTCTCATTTCATTTGCGTGCGGCCTCCTTCAGAACCCGAACCCTGAACCGGGAACCCTGAACCAAGCAGGATGTGGAAAGAGGTTCCCACATCTGACGCCTGACCGTGGGACATCTGGAGGAGAAGGTATTATTCGCCTAAGAGCGAAGGAAGAAAATTCACCAAGGAAAATGGTGAGGGAAGATTCACCTAGGAAAAGGTGAGGGGAATTCAATGTACACAAAGCCCACAGATTAACTACAGAGTCAAGATCTGTAAGTAGGGTGGGAACATCTTTTGTAGCCAGGCTAATGTAGAAGAATTAGGTTATAATATAAAGTAAACTTTATTATAGGCTTTTGGTTTGCATGCTTAACTAATGTGGTTTCTTGTTCAAATTAAAATCTTAGTTTGCATTTGGAATATGAAATCTGTAATAAGTGAAACTCCACTGCTGAAATCGCCTCTGGTGTGGAGAAATTCAAAGGTGGAAGGAAAGGGCAAGGCTCTCTGCTCTCCTGCAACGAGATTACTGATGGTTTCATTTAAAAGTTATAAGAGAAATCGCAGGGAAATGCTAATCTTGGCCAAATTAGGTGCTAGTTATTACTTCGGAAATTGAAAAAGAAAGAAAAAATGTAAGATCTGTCTTTATCTTTTAAGCATGAAAAGAAATTCAGTCAGATCTGTTACTGATGCTTTCCCCTGAAGTAAGCAGGATGTGGAGGAAGAGAGACACTGTGGCAATCCAGTATGAAAGTCCACTCTCCCAGTATACTAATCTAAAGTCTCCTTTCTTGCCAGGAAAAAGTTTTAAAAATTTAGAGATGTGTCTGGAATTTGTCTACTCTTGAGGAGAGATGCCCGGCTTAAAAAGAAGTGTGCGCAATTGTCCACCTTTTTGGACATATTAGACAGGGTTTTAAGCTGAAATCTCTCCACAAAAGCTGCAGAAAAAGAAAAGCCAGAACTTGTCTTTATTTTTTAAGAAAAATGGTGTAAAGGAACCAAAAGGAGAAGATTATGTGTTATTAATCAAGGTTTTCAGCTAAATGCAAATTAAATTGGGAGAAAATAAAATAAAATTTCTTTAATAATTAGGAATTCAAAATACGTTGTTGACAGAATCCAAGATGGTGGCATAGGTAAACGCCTACACTGCTGCCTCACACAGCAATTTCAAAACTACAACTAAAAGACAGAACGGACATCATCCAGAACCACAGGAAAGCTGGCTGAGTGAAAATTCTACAACTAGAGGGAAAGAGAGGGGCTCACAGAGACCCAGAGGAGCTGCAAAACGCTGAGGTATGTTACGAGCGCGCAGAGAGAGCCGGTGCCCAAATACCTGGCTGGCTTTCTCTGGCGGGAGGGAAACGGAGACTCCCAACGGCATTGAAGTCCTTATCCTATGACACTAAACCCCAGATCCAGCCGAAACTCATACGGGGGGAGTTTGGACTGTGAAAAGGGAGAGGTGCACGGAAATTTAGGAGAGTCGCAAAAGATAGGAGGTTTGGTCATGCATGTGCACGGCTCTGGGTGGAGGACAGATTGCTGATTGTGCTGCTGGCTTTCGCGACTGGGCATGAGACAGACCCTCCCAACTGTGCCACTTCTGAGTCCACTGAGCCCCTGTTTGGGGCGAAACACTGGAGACCTAGACTCGTGTGGTCCTGGGGAGCAGGGGAGCTGGAAAGGCAGCGGTCTAGAGGCACTGCAGGTGCATGCACACAAGGACCGCTCCAGCCATTGCCCAGCCACGTGAGACTCGGGGTCCTTGGAGGGCAGGGCCGACTGGAAGGCAAGGCGGTCCCTTAAGCCCTGAGACTCTACCCATCCCAAGCTCAACAGAGGCTTCTGTGGTTTTGCAAGTAAAAATGTTTCCCCGACATAGTGAAAATGCCAAGACAAGGGAAGGGATCACAAACAAAAGCAATGGAGGGAAAAAAACAACTGGATATAGAGTTCAAAACCACACTTATAAGGTTTTGCAAAAATATGCTAGAAAAGATGGATAAGTTTATCAAGTCCCAAGAAGAGATGCAAAAGGACCAACTAGAGATGCTAGAGATGATGCATAAATTTTGCAAGTCCCAAGAGGAGATGAAAAAGGACCAACTAGAGACACTGACTGAAATAAAAAATATTATACAGAGTCCTAACAGCAGACTAGAGAAAGGCAAGAATCAAGTCA
>PVJN01005724.1:0-80218 GCA_004026805.1 Lasiurus borealis | reverse complement strand
AGGGACTCACAGTAAGAAAGGCACAACAGAAGACTGAAATATGCTGGCCATCCTGCCACTTAGAGCAACACTCTGGGGTTATTGACATGATTAGCTGAAGAGGCCAAGGAAGATCTTGATGGATTGCAGAGAGGAAAGCAATGGCCTGGGTAGACTGATGCCTGATGCCTTCTCCCTTGTTTTTGAGGCCCCTCCTTCAGCAGTTAGTGTTGTATTATAGTGAAGCACAAGGAAGGCTCAGAAAACCTAGGCCCAGAGGAATGTTGAAGACCTAATTTTTTCTTCTTCTTTCATCCAATATTTAAAGCAGTGAAGTCAGGGACCTGTGCTGAAAGGCTGGGATATGGTGTCCAGGATCCCCAGATTCCTCCAAGCCTGACTCTTGACCACACCCAAGGATGACTGAACAAAGGAACATAGTTAAATAGAAAAAAAATGTACTGGGATATGTGATGGAAGTTTTCAGGTCCTGTGTAAACCATGTTAGAAATATCTGCTCTGGTCCAACTCTCTGGTTTCACAGTTGAAGAAACAAAAGGCCTTTTTTGGGGTCTCCTGAGTCTATGGCAAGGGCAGGAGAGAACCAGTCTATGGCCTTACGGCAGCAGCTAACAGCTAATATTTAGTGAGGCCTTGCTGTGTGCTAGGCTGTTATAAACACTACTAGAGGCCCAATGCATCCCTCCCTGCAGCCCTGTTTGCAGACCTGCTTATGTAAGAATGGGTCTTCCTTTCCCTGGCTGCTGGCACTGCCTTTTCTCTGGGTGGAGCTTCCTTTCTGCTGTCCTGTGCTGACCAGAGGCCCAGAGCAGCTGGGGTGGTGGGGAGCACCTGAGACTGCATATGCAAATTAATCTGCCATTTTTGTTGGGTTAATTTGCATACTCAGTCCTGATTGGCTGGTGGGCGCCACGAAGGTATGGTCAATTAACATGTTACTCTTTTATTAGTGTAGATATGTAAATATCTTTTGACTTCACTAAAATTCTATAAAGTAGTTACTATAATTATTCCCACCTAACAGAGAAGGTAAATGAGGTACTAAGATACCATTCAACTTGTCTATTGTCACACAACTAATGATAGTGGAGCAAGGAATTAAAATCATGGGTTGGCTTAGAGCTTAGATTCTTTATATGTGGTGGGGGCAAAAGTAGGTTTACAGTTGTGAGTACCTGAAACACACAGTTTATTCCCGTGTTATTATTGGTTAGTTATTGTATTATTTCCCACGCAAGCAACTATAAACCTACTGTAGCCTACCCCTGTATCATTTATTTATTTACGTATTAATTAACTTATTTATTGGCGGTAACATTGTTTAATAACATTATATTATACTCATTGTTATTGTGCAGCAAAATAGAGCTAGTTAGATCATGACATACATTAGAGATCCCTAATAGACAAGGATGTCCCTCTTCTTGGTGACTGGCAATCCCTTAATTGCAAGGCATCGGGGAGCACTTAGGTTTTCTCTACGGAGGGGTGAGGCTGGAAAATACAGTGCTTTGTGTTCGAACAGCAGCAGGAAAGCAAGGAAGCCTTTAGAGCTGTCCAAGGTGCTACCTTCTAATTTCCAGGCATCTTAGTCTATTGGCACCTGTTACCAATGTTTACTAACTTTTACCATAGAAGTCTAGAATTTTATGTAAGTGTTGAAAGATTGACATAAATAATACTCATATTTATACTGTGTTCTAGGCATTTTATATATTTAAAAAATAATTTGTTTTTCATGGGCATTTAGACTTGTTATTTCAGTGTAGCCTCACAACAATTCAATGACCAAGAGAGTATATAGGGAGAAAATGGTGATGGAAGAAAAATAAAATAAAGGGGAAAAAAGAAGAGAGATTCATATAAACTACTAACCCTGTTACAAGGAATAGTGAAACAATTACTGTTAGAGGTAAACTGGGATGTGGAAAGAGGTGACAAGAAAATTTTTATGCAGCCCAGGTCTTACAATCTAGCTGCAAGGGAGGCTGGTCTTGCCTCTGCAGCTTCTACAGTAGGAGGTGGATCCTGAAGGAAATCTGAAGCCATAGGAAGAGCATTTGGATGTTTGGAAGTCAAAACAGAACACACAAACAAACCAAATCACCAACAAACAATGTCCCTCATGCATGCATGGAGGTGACATTTTATATCATGAGAGCAAGCTATCTAGAAACACTTTTTTATGTCTATTTTTTCAGATATAAATATAGAGTGTCCCAATAATCAAAGCACTTGCAGCCACAACAAAAAAGGTCAGGAAATTGCTTAGTATTTCATGACTAGGATTTCTCAAATTGTAGCCTATTACAGGCGGAAACAGAGCACCATTTGACCTTTTCATGTGGCAAGATGTTGTATTATCGGAATTCCCTCTTTTTATGATTTTTTTTGTCCTTTCACGTTTTCCCAATTACTTGAATTCAGGCCCAAGGGGAAAGAAATGAAGATAAAAGATATGGTCTGAAATTTCAGATTAGGGGTGAACTGACTCTCTTTTGAACGTAGAGAGAAAAGAGATTTTTCTTGCTTATATGAGTAGAACATTGGATTGGGAATTGGGAAGCTCAAATATTAATCTCTCTGGAGCCCTGGATTGGAGTCAGGCAGACCCAGAGGGAGGTGGTGACCCTAACAGATTGTGACTATAGCACTACCACCCATGTCCAGTAGTTCCCCAGCAGAACTATTATAACAGCACTAGAGGCCTGATGCATGAAACTTGTGCAAGAGTAGGCCTTTCTTCCCCTAGCTGCTGGCACCTGCTTCCCTCTGGCACCCCGGACCCAGGCTTCCCTCGCAGCCTGGGCTTTGTCCGGAAAGTCGTTGGGTCTAGTTAGCATATTACACTTCTATTATTATAGATGAAATCATTCCACGTGAGATTGGCCCTTGGGCTGATGGGTATGTCCTTATAAAATGTTTAAGAAATTAATTGTGTACCCTATCAGCTGAGGCCCCTCGGTGTGTGTGAAGGGAGGGGACTCGGCACCATGAGCAGTTAAACGCCCGGGTTATGACTTCAGACTAATCTCAGTTTGGAGATCAGCTCTACCACTCATGAGTGCAGGGGCCCTAGGAAAGATCCTAACCCTCCAAACCCTGGTTTCCTTGCACATTCTGATCATGCCCTTCATACAGGTACTTTTCAGACTCAGTGTAAGAGTTAAATAGATGACAGGGTAAAGCATGCGGCACAGTGCCTGAAGGAGACTCCACCCGAGGGGTCTTTGCAAGACAAATGGCTGCAGGAAGTGCCTGGTGGAGCTGAGCATTGGACAAGAGGTCAAGTGTGAAGCACCATCCCCAGTGGATAGAGGAATTTGGACTCGTTTCCAGGCAGAAGGACTGAAAATGTTCTTAGGACCGCTGGGGGGTGAACTCTGAATCTATTCCTCTTTTGCCTATGGATTCCCCAAAGTCAGCCAACAAAAGGGCTCAATGTCTTTCTCACACAGAACTGAGTCTGTGAGCGAGGCCAGACTTCAGACTTGTATCTAGCAGTTTCCCACTCAAATTCCTACATCGGTTGTTTTTCATTCCCCACCCCAAATGGAACATATCAGGGCTGATTCATCCCTTTACTTATTGCACGGGACTAGGAGTGGTATGTGCGAGATATTTTTTCAACTCATTGTCAAAATAGAGTTGACATACATGGCATCCACACTGCAGAGGAAAGGAAAGAAAAGAAGCAGGGCCTCATTCTATAGGGGGAAGAAAAGTCTAAGTGGGTGCACAGGAAATCCAAGTTACCAAGGAGTGATGTGGCCTTTAGCAAAGAAAAGCAACAAGAGTGTACTGTTTTAAAACAGAGAAAATATCTCTTTAAAATCTAGCTTTCCCAAAAGGTCAGAGAAGTTTAAGGTTTACTCAAGTGTAAATGTCAATGGGAATAAGTGATACCTGTGAGAAAGTGGGGAGACCACTGACCTTTTATCCAAGAGGAGGCTAGAAATGATGGCTAAGAAGGGCGAGGGGAGGAAAAACATCGTGAGGATTTTGAGCGAGAAAAAGAAGCCAGAATAAAGGAGAATCTAATGAACCGAAGTTGTTAGTGCCACACACATGATGCGTTCAGTTGCAAAAGCTCTACACAATCTGGTTAAATATTTAAAAAGGTGATCTATGAAGTTATTAACTGGTCAACCTGCAGGAGAGGTCTGACTCTCAATGTGACCCCAGACTTTCTCTTTTAACCTCAAAACTTCATTCTCATACATATTTTCCCCTCCTAGGGCCACAAATTTCCACACGCACACACAAAAGAATCTGCTCACTGGATAACAAACAAACCCCGGAATTTGGCCTCTGCCATGCTCCTTGAAGATGGAAACAAGTTCTTATTCTTGAATGTGTCCTTCCAGAACCTACCATATTGCCTCATTCAGAGGAGGCCTTCAGTCTGTTGAAGGGAGAAATGAATTGCTTTCTCCTGTCACAGTGGGATTTGGAAGCCATATCCTGGTGATGGGCTCACCTAGTCTTCTTCTTTTTTTTAAAGTTATTTTTATTGTTCAGAGTATTACAGACGCCCCCCCCCCATTTTTTCCCTTTGCTCCCTCCACCCAGCTCCTGCCCCACACTGTTGTCTGTGTCCACGGGTTATGCATATTGACATATAAGTTCTTCGTTCATCTCTTCCCGCCCTCCCTCCCCACGACTTCCCTCTGAGATCTGTTAGTCTGTTGCATGCTTCCATGTCTATGGTCCTATTTTTTTCCCCCAACAGTTTGTTTTGGTCATTAGATTCCACATGTAAGAGAGATCATGTGTCATATGTCTTTCTCTGGCTGGCTGACTTCTCTTGGCATGATGCTCTCCAGCTCCATCCATGGCATCTCGAAGGGTGAGAGATCCTTCTTCTTTACAGCTTCACCCAGTCCTCTTTGTTTCTTCCCACCTTTTCGTCTCACACACAGAAGCTGTGTGTCCTAATGCAGGACGCCAGAAAGTCCCCAGTGCCTTGACCAATCTTCTCTCGGTGCTGAAAAAGCCGACCCATGACAAGAAAGCAGTGGTTCGTGGCTCTTCTGCCAAGCGACACAAACTCTATTTCCTATGAGTTTCCCCAAACATCAAACACAGAGAGTGCAAATTCAGACTCTGCTCTCTCAAGCTGTGGTTTCACGCTGTGTGTCTTTAACCTTTTCTTACCCTGATTAAGCAATAAAAACTTGAAGGGCAAAGTCTGTAATACGTACTTCTCTGTATCCCACACAGTACGGAGCACAAAGCTCTACAAAGTCCTGTGAAGGAACGGAAAAGATTACCTTCAGCTGCTCCAGTGCTGCAGCCCAAACAAACCATGTCACAGTGACATTTTCCCGCTGAATGCTGGGAATTTTTAGGGTACATATAATTCAAAGGCTTGGCACAAATTGTTTCTGGGATCAGCCAGTTGTACCCAAGATGGGTGAATGTCCGTTCTAAATCTTTGTACTTAATAGTCTCCTTCTGATGCTTCAATCTGAAAGGCTGCTGGACTTGAAAAATATAAAATCGAGATTCTTGCCCAAGTGTTGTCCTTTATTAACATTTTAAAAGAGGGATAATAGTGTCTCAGATGCTGAGTTGTAAAACTTGAATGAGTTGACAAAAGCACCTCAGAAATTATAAAGTCTGACACGGAAGCCTATAGTACTTTACATCTTGAAATTTGTCTAAGAAATCCTCCTACTAGACATTGAGTTAAGCTGACTTCAAATCCTTGGAGATGTTTTCATAGGAGACCTTTGAAAACCATGTCCTGAGTTAGGGTCTGCAGGGGCCCTGCTATGCAAGAGTTGGTTGATATTTCACCACCAGACCCTGGTTTGTGCTCAAAGCTGAATTATCTCATGATAGTTACCATGGGGACAAATAATATAAAGAGTGGTGAGTGTGGTTTAAAATCACTCTACCACACAGCCAGTCACAGTGATTCTTCCTCACAGAGAATCTTCCTCACATTACCTCCATAAAACGAACCAGGAGAGCCTGGCTGGCATGTTTAGAGTGCACCTGAGGGCTCGTGGGTTTGATTCCTGGTCAAGGGCATGTATCTGGGTTTCAGGTTCGATTCCTGGCCAGGAAAATGATGAAATAATTGATGTTTTATCTCTCTCTCTCTCTCTCTCTTTCTCTTTTCCTCTCTCTCTCTTCCTCCCCCCTCCCTTCCACTCTCTCTAAAAAATATTCTCTAGTGAAAATTAATAACAACAATTAATCAGAAACCCTACTAGGGAGGAGAATTATCACTGATGTCAGTTTCATGGCCGCTTCTCCACCTTCATGGGAAAACGGCATTTATTTTTTATTTATTTATTTATTATTGATTAAGGTATTACACATGTCCATAGAAAACTGCATTTCTAATAGTAACGATTATTTTACTTGCTTCAGTGGAAGAAAGGTTATTGAGTATCTCCAGCCCTCTGGGGGAATCACTATCAAGTGAAGTACTTTACACATTAGGTAAACCATAAATCTTATTGACCTTCTTGCAGTTAGAAAAGGTACATTCCATTTAAAGACACATCGCTCCTGGCCTCCATCATGGGACATAGAGAAGCCACTTACGGTGAGTGGTGACAGATTGGTTTTTAAGGAGATACAAAATCTATCCTGATGGTTCTTATGCACACTACTAGATGAATTGGACTTACCGGATAGTCTGGAAAACGTGATTCAGGCACCAGTATGTTTGTTCACTTTCTGAATGTGAGCGTGAGAGGCAGATGCCTCGAAATCGACTTCTGCCTCCAATTTTAACTTCTTCATTTGGAGAAAGAACATAACTGTGAATCCAACTCTGAGCTCATTGAGGGCAGAGATCTGTAGCTTACCTTTCTCCTGAGCACCTAACATCTCCTTTTCCATTTAACAACGATTTTATCCAAACCAACATTTACTGAGCGCTTACTATGTGCCAGGTGCTGTCCTAGGTTCCAAATGAGGATATATAGCGAACAAAACGGACAATCCCTGCTTGCTTCTTGATGTTAATATTCTCCAGGGAAGATAAGGCTAAAAAAAAAAGGGAATATAATACATCAGGTATGAAGAAAAATAAAAGAAAATAAGGAGAGAGACCGGGAAGGAAGGGGTGCTGGTGTGCTGTCTTTTGTAGGTGGCTTCTCTGTTTTGGTGACATTTGAGCAGAGATGGAAGGAAGTGCCGGAAGCAGCCCCTCGGTTCTCTGGAAGAGAGTTCCAGGCAGAGGGAGCAGCGGGTGCAAAGGCCCTGAGGTAGGAATCTGCTTGGCAAGTTTAAATGACAGCAGTGAGGCAAGAGGAGCTGGGCAGAGTGAGGCGGGGCGGGGCCGTGGGGCCGGAGTTAGAGGCAATGTGAGAAGGGGACAGGTCCCTGAGGGTGGAGGAGGTCCGGGTTAGGACTGTGGACTCTGTTCTGAGGGTGATGGCAGTGTTGGGAGGTGGGCAGTGGACCAGGGGAGTGATGGGGACTGATCTACGTTTCAGATGTGTCTCTGACTGCTGTGTGCAGGGTCAGAGTGGACACGGGGAAGCTGCTAGGAGGTGTTGGCGATAGTTCTGGTGAGAAATGGCCGCGGCTTGCTGGCGGGGCTGGTGACCCCTCTGGGCAGAGAGTCTGATGTACAAGAGGTGCTCATCCCATGTGTGTAGTTTTCACTCACCAGAACTTGCAGCTGTCGTATTTCTTTAGGCCCCAGGAAATGGAATTAGAGGCTCCCCATGTCAAAATAAGAATGAGACCTCAAGAGGATTTCTTGAAAATTAAAAATTATACTCCTCTATAGTCTGCTGATAGATCTATCACATGTGCTATTTGAAAGAGACCTTTTCTGCCCTCTTCTCCACTTTTTAATTTTTTTTGGTAACAAGAAAGGTTTAACATTGTGGCATTGCACTCCCTCAGTCCTGCTCAAGGCTTCGCAGCAAACCCTCGTTCCTGTCACCTGCTCCCTCTCCCCTTTCCCACGTCCATTTCCAATGGAGCAGGTGACCCACTTCCCCGGAGACCCACTTCCGTTCCGCCCACCTCTCTGATGGTGACCATTAGTGATGCCAGTTCAGTCTGGAGACAGTCGGGGAAGTTTAACACTGACTTGCTTTCTCCTTCGTCGTGTGGTTGTCTGGCTACAGTAAAGGCAAACGGTCTGGACAGTAACAGAGGTGTCTCTTTAATGGGGTCGCTGACAATGTATGTGGAAGTGTGGGTGATGCAGTGGGAATTTTGAGGGTGGTAGCTGCACCGGTCACAGTGACGATGGAATTACATCACACGCTTCTAACTCGGGGCAGTGGTTCTGCCGACTCCTGGGCTTGGGGACTGAGACTCAGCAGCTTTGGCAAGAGCTGGGGTGAGATCGAACCAATTGGAGAAGGACCCCATGGCGGTGAGTCAGGCACTGATTTCAGCAGAAGCAGGACCCTCAGAGGAAGAACCAGTAACAACTGAGTTCCCCACAGGCTGGCTCACATCCCCAGGCCGGGCTGGGTCCACAGTGAGGTCAGTGTGGTCACAGCACGTGAGGAGGCACTAGCTTTCCCACCTCGACTGAGTTTACATAAGTCCACTCCCAGAGTCCCAGGCCCCGTTTCAGAGAGGAGCGGGAGGGAGTGAATATCTGACCAAACAATTACACCTAAAGCAAGCGAGCTTTTGCTAAGCAATTGTTGTGTGGGTTTGGCCTGCGGGAGTAGATTATAGCTGGGTTTTGTCATTATTTTGGTTCCTTGTTTCCGGCTACCCTGCTGTGTGAAAGGGCAGGTCTGTTAGGGAGATGGATAGAGAAACCATGTCCCTGGCACACCGGAGGGCAATGTGGGTGGATTCCTGACCTGCTGACCTGTCACGAGGAGATAGTCAAGATGATGGCTGAGATGTTCTGAGAGCGGATTACGTGCCAGGCACTGTTCCCCGTGCCGTATGTGTGCCGACCCATCGCATCTTCACATGACCCGGTGTGGCATCCTCACCTTACAAAGGAGGAAACGGAGGCACAGAGAGGCACAGTGACTTCTCCCAGGTCACACAGCGCATGGATGGCGCTGAGCTAGGTACTCTGGCTGTGGAGCCCATGCTGGGAACCACTTTAGCACACAGGCGGTTGGCTTAGGTCCGTGGTCGGCAAACCATGGCTCGAGAGCCACATGCGGCTCTTTGGTCCCTTGAGCGTGGCTCTTCCACAAAATAACACAGCCTGGGCGAGTCTATCATGAAGAGGTGGCATTAGAAGAAGTTGAAGTTTAAAAAATTTGGCTCTCAAAAGAAATTTCAATCGTTGTACTGTTGCTATTTGGCTCTGTTGGCTAATGAGTTTGCCAACCATTGGCTTAGTTGCTCTCATCTTAAATGGTAGAGGGCGTCTCACTTGCCCACGAACTCGCACTGTGTGGTCTTACTGGATCCTCATGATGGGCTTACTGGTTGCCTACAGCGATGCCTTAGTAGATGAGGAATCATGGGGCTTGCACATGCCAGGGAGGTGACAGGGGAACAGTGAATGTCAGGGCAAGAAGCTTGACAGCAAAAGCTAAACACAGGTCATTGAGAGATCAGAAAGAAAAGACCGGGAAGCTGATGCTGTTATCTCTTAGTAGGATTCTGTCTGGATCTTAAAAAAAAAATAAAGAAAGAAAGCTAATTAAAACAAAACAAAACAAATAAACAAAACAAAATAAAGAGCATGGATTAAGACTCTTGAAAAAAAGAAAAAAAGAGAAAAAGAAAAAGAAAAAGAAAGCTGCTGGAGCCCATGGCTCTGGCCGCAGTGGCCTCGCCGCTTCCTCTAGCAACAGGATGGAGTTCGGCCGGTTCCTCTCGCGCTTCCACCTGTGTGCGGATAAAAGCACGAAGGCTGTTTGTCAGCAGGGGAAGCAGGGCCCGTTCAGAGCCAGCCGGCGCTGGAACAGGCACAGAGCTTGTTGGAGGAGCCACACCAGGGAAAGGAGGCAATTCGCACCTGGGCCTGCCGTTCTGACCACCGCCCAGAAGGGTGGATGGCTCTCCCAGCAGGACATGGAGTGGACCAAGCACAGCTCCTGCGCCAGGGAAAGACCAGCTGATCCGGCCCCACCGCCCGGCGTCATCAGTCCGGGAGAGGGTGAAATTGGCCTCAGGCCCAGCCACATCTCAGGAATGGAGAATCGGGATCTTGCCCAGGTCTGGCACCCTGACCTATGAAGCGGTTCACCAAGCAAGGCACGTGGGACTGGGGCAGTCTTTGTGCATCGGCATGCGGGTGGGAGAGGGGGAGGCGGGGGTCCCCGGATAGATTTTACTGACTTTCTGGATGTCTTGCTGAACGATCTGGCCACAGAAGGCATCATCCTGGTGAGTGAAACTGATGGGGATGCCCAAGAAAATGCAGCTGAATTAAAAAAAAAAAATCTTATTGATTTTTTTTTTTTTTACAGAGAGGAAGGGAGAGGGATCGAGAGTTAGAAACATTGATGAGAGAGAGACATTGATCAGCTGCCTCCTATAAGCCCCCTACTAGGGATGTGCCTGCAACCAGGACACACGCCCTTGACCAGAATTGAACCTGGGACCTTTCAGTTCACAGACCAACGCTCTATCCACTGAGTCAAACTGGTTTTGGCAATGTGGCTGAATTTTTGAAGCAACATAATTCAGGTCCCTAGGCCAAGCCTGTGGCATTCTCATTGCTGGCTTGCTGGCTCATCCCCCAGGAGAAGGGCCAGGCCAGTGCGATGATTGTGGGAGGAAAAGGTGAGGCGGAGGAGAACACCTCTGCCCTTCAGAGCGCAGCTGGGAAAACCGCCTACAAGGAGTTTGAAAAGAGGAAGATGCTGTGAAGGGAAAAGTAAGAAGTGCCATAAGCCCGCGGAATGAATCACTAAAAAGTGAACCAGCGGCTTCTCTTGTCCTGTGTCCGTGGCCTGCGCCTGTCTGTCCCTGGGCCGCCCGGGCGGCAGGAAGCCAACACAGAGACAAGGCTCAGGAAGTTCTGGATTGAGACATTTTCACCTCATTGTGTAACTGGGACAGCCAATCAATCTACTCTTTGATTTGACAAAAAAAAAAAAAAAGAAAAAAAAGAAAGGCAGCAAAGCTGCTGAATGTGTCAGCCTTCTGTTAAGTCCCATAACCATGTTCTTCTCGCCATCAATTCTCATTAAAGGTTGGTTGAACCTAAAGAAAATGCCAGTTTTGCTAATTACTAACAATATTTAAGGAATAATCTCCATCTTACAATGTTAGATGAAGCATATAAATAGCAGCCAAGATTGATTCATGACCAAAGCAAACTGGAGGCAATCAATCACCGAACTCATTTATTCCAGAGCATTCAGTAGAGAAGTGTGGTCTAAAATGTGGCAGGCGAGATGGTTCTAGGTAATATCCGAAGCGAATATTTAACTTTAATAGTTGTACTTTCTATTTTATTAGAAAAATATTGGTTTTTCTACTTATGGAAACAACGTACTTAAATTTATGTTTAAAAGCCAAGTTGAACTCTAACTGGTTTGGCTCAGTTAGAGCATTGGCCTGTGGACTGAAAGGTCCTGGGTTCGATTCCGGGCAAGGGCACCTCATTCAGTTTGCAGGCTCCCAGCCCTGCTTGGGGCATATAGGAGCCAACCACTCCATGTGTGTCTCTCTCACATCAGTGTTTTTCTCTGTCTCTCCGTCCCCTTCCACTCTCTCTAAATAAAAAATGTCACTGCAAAAAATACCCTTGGGTGAGGGTTAAAAATAAGTAAATAAAGAAATAAAAGTCGAGTTGATTTAAAGAAAATAACAGTAGCATGGGTAGTAGAAGAATATGGGAGAAAAACAAAGATGGGCCACAAATGACCAATGTATGCAGCACAGACCAGCCAGTTATATGGTCACTCAGAAGTGAAGATATTTTACTTCTCAGCCTACTCTCAACTTTCATCTGGGGTTTACGATATATCATGCACCAGGCCAAACATTTTACTTGTATCAGCTCTTTTTGTTTTACAACAGTTGTCACCTGAGAACCATTCTTTTCTTATTCTTTTTTAAAAAAATATTTTTTATTGATTTTTCACAGAGAGGAAGGGAGAGGGATAGAAAGTTAGAAACATCCATGAGAGAGAGACATCAATCAGCCGCCTCCTGCACTCCCCCTACTGGGGATGTGCCTGCAACCAATGTACATTCCCTTTCCCGGAATCGAACCTGGGACCCTTCAGTCCGCAGGCCGACGGTCTATCCACTGAGCCAAACTGGGTTAGGCTTTTCTTCTTCTTAAAGACCAGACTCTGATTTTATTGGGGTGGCAATGACTCCCCATTCAAAGACTACATTCCCAGGTTGCTTTGCAACCAGGATTGCCATGTGACTGCTTTGACAGAGGAGCCAAAAATGATGAGCGCAGAAGTTGTGTGGCACTTTTTCAGACTGGCTGCTACATGAAGCTAACTCATACGAAAGGGTGCACATTTGCTTTTCCCTCTCCCTCCCTCCTGCTGTCTGGAATGCCGTTGTGACAGCTGGCACTCCTGTAGCCTTCTTGGAACATGAGGTGAGTTCGGGATGGGGGAGTAGAATGGGGGAGTAGAAAGAGAGCAGTAAGAGTCCTCATGACTATTGAGCTGTACCTCTTTGCTTGACTGTCCACCTCGGGTCTCTTTTACCCGAGGTAGAAACAAAATCCCATCTTTAAAACTTCCTTTATTCAAGGTTTTTGGTTAAAATAGCCAAAACACTGATAGAAGGTGATATATCAATTTGAATACAGTGGTACCTCGAGATACGAGTTTAATTCGTTCTGTAACCTTGAGGCGTGGGAAACTATGAGACGCTCGAGTCATGGTAAACTGGTGGGTTGTGTGCAGCCGCCAATCCTCCCGATTACTCGTATCTCAACTGTTGCTCGTATTTCAAAGCAAAAATCGCTCGCTCAACGGCTCATATCTCAAAAATCTCGTATGTTAGGGCACTTGTATATCAAAGTACCACTATAGGTAACTGAAAACAGAGCTTATGGAAGCTTACATAGAGTTTTATTTTTGTCACATAAAACAGTAAAGATGTGTGTGTGTCTATTCAATGGTGCCGTTCAGAGACCATGTTCTCTTCTGTTCTTCCACATGAGATATGCTGGCGTTCATCCTCATGCTTGGCGCCTCGTGGCTGCAAGAGGGCTGCTGTAGCTCCAGCCATTATGTCTGCACAGCAGGCAAGAAGGGATGCAAAGTTTTGTCCTCACAAGGCATTGTCTTTTTATTTGGGGAGGGAAGTCCTCTTCAGCAGAGTTCTCCCAACATCTCATCATACAGCACTGCTTGTCCTGGATCTGTAGTGGGGTCCGCCCTTCAGAAATCAAGGGGTCTCCGTTAACCACGGAAATATATTGGGTTCTATTCTAGGGAAGAAGGAAGTAGGAAGAGACTGGTAAGGCCATGGGCAGGGAGGAAACCAAGCCTCAGAGTTGAGGTGAAATGCCAATATTACAGAAGATCTAGGACATAGAAGAACAAGGGTTTGGATGAAGCTCAAACCCTCAAACCTGGGGTCTTAACCACTTGGACAAACTTCTTTCAGAAAGACCTTAAACATTGTTGTTTTCTCTTCTTCAAGTTTTTAGACCCTGTTAGGGATTTTACACAGAATCCTAGATTAAATGGCAGGTAGAGCTAAAGAGACCTGAAAGATCTTTTTCAAATTAAGCTTTCAGTGTTGCTCTGGTAAACCTTTGAAATGATGAAAATGTCCTATGTTATGCTGTCCAAGATGGTAGCCCACAGCCACAGCTATTGAGGACCTGAAATATGGCATTATTATATGTCAACTAGAGGCCTGGTGTATGAATTTATGCACCAGTGGGGTCACTCAACCTGGCCTGCAGGATTGGGCCTAATCTGGCTGTCTGACATCCCCTGAGGGGTCCCACATTGCAAGAGGGCACAGGCTAGGCCAAGGGACCCCACTGGTGCACAGTTGGGGCCGGAGAGGGATATGGGAGGTTAGCTAGCCGGGAAGGGACCATAGGAGGGCTCCTGAGCATGTCCAGCCTGGCCTCAGTCCCATCAACCAGACCCTAGCAGCAAGCTAATCTATTGGTTGGAGCATCTGCCCCCTGATGGTCAGTGCACATCATAGCATATCATTAGCTTATTACGCTTTGATTGGTTGAACAGCCAGCCGACCAGTTGACTGGACACTTAGCATATTAGCCTTTTATTAATAGGATATAAGAGTGGCTAAGAAACTGAATTTTTAAATTTTATTTAATTCCAATCAAAACAGCTGCATGTAGCTGCAGAACCTTAAAATGTTAGCTCCAAGAATACCGCCCCCTTCCCAAGTGCTAAGAATCAACACCCTCTAGATATTTTTGTTTTCAAGAATTAATGACCCACTCTTGCTTTTCATGAAGTGGTGTTAAAGGCCGGCACAAGTTTTTATTTTATTTAAAAAGTTCAGCGTGGACATAGTCATGTTATAAAGGATTGAGCTGTGAATAATACTGATTTATGGAGCCTCAAGTTTACTTTAGAGCAAGTCCAGCTTGCTTGCCTGAAGTTCCAGGAGGACAGAGCTTTGGGCCAACATAAGAAGAAAGGTCTGGTAAGCAGAGGGGGCCCGCAGTGGCACGGGGTAGCAGGAAGAGGTACTGAGTCTCCCATTAGTCCCCACGGACGACTGCTTGTCTACCTTCAACAAAAGCCCATGATAACTGTCCTGAGTCAATATTCACGTTGGATCATTAATTTTCAGGACACAGTTTAAATGCTTTGCACTAAGATTGTGTCCAAAGAGATGAAGGTGTTTTAGGAAGTGTCCTGTTCCTGGATTTCACCTGGAAGTTTCAAGAAAAGCCAGTAAATCCCATCAGCTTTTTCATCTCCTATAATACCAGACTCTGCTCCACTCTGTATAAGTAATCACCCAGAGCAAAGGAGAATGCTCAAATGCAAATTGAACTCGTAACCGGAATGGGACCTCAGTATTAATTTGCAAACATAGTCACCATTTTTTTTAAAGGGCTACTGAGATACACGTATGCTGATGCCTTGGCAAAATCCATCATACAATATGCAAGACCTGAGATGACAAATTACATAGTATGGGAGTTGTTAGTATTGTCTGTGCTTAAAAATACTAATGATTATTCAGGAAACCCAAAAACTACAGTTGAAAACTTTCTCTGCCCTCCGCCTTAAGATTAAGAAACAGATGGCCATCTCCGGAGCTCTATATTTCTTGCAGTTGCGAGGGAATGCAGCCACAGAAGCCTATTTTATGCTAAAAGCCTCCTCTGCTAGATGTAATCTTTCCACACCTGTGGAAAAATGAATAAAATGAGAAAGACCCGCTCGCTCCTGACCTTGGCTCTCAGACAGACTCTGCGCCTAAAATAGTTTTCTTTTCTCCTGGACAGGCACCGATTCCGAAATGACAGAGCTCTAGCCTTTTGACAGTTTCATCCTTTTGCCTAAAAGGGGGCCAATCTGGCTTCTTAATATTTCTGGCTGGCATAGCTTTTGGCTGTTTTGTAGGGAGCGGACTTCCCTGCACCGAGCAACAGTCTGGGTCCCTCCACGGTGCCTGTCTATTTGTAAAAAAAAGCCTCCTTCACCTCTCTGGTCTTCCTGGCCAAGCATAAGTGGGAAATCATCCATCTGGAAAATCCTTGCGTGTGTCCTGGATCCGTCTTTTTGTTTTGGGGGAGGGGAAGGAAGGTAAACAGAGGGAGTCGCTGTGAATGTGCTGAGTCATTTGTTCCCATCGTTGGAGACCCAAATGGCTCCCCATCTCTCTCCCTGCTGTTTGTGCGCCATCACATCATTTGCCCGGACCGTGTGTCTCGCCAGGGTTGTGTGCCAGGGGAGCGCTATTCAGATAGAACTCCTTGTCATTCCTTTGGTTCAGGCAGGATGCTTCCACAACTTCTGTAGAAAGTTGGAGCTGCCAGAGGGACCTTAGCAGCTACGCTTCTCATGTTATAAAAAAATAAATAAAAAAACAAACAAGGAAAGAAACAGAGGCCAGGAGGGAGGACTGACAACCCAAAGCAAAGCTAGAACTGGGCCCGGGCTCTGGCTCTTGTTTTCTCTGACCTTCGGACGGTGAGCATCACCGGAGAAGCAACGTGAGTCTTAAGGTTTGTGGGGAAAACGAAGATGCCTGACCCCAACCGTGAACTTCCTTGATGTTGACCTTGGGCCAAGTAGAATGCATGAGAGGGCTTGTTAGATATCAGAGTGAAAAACAGAGAGGGATTTAATATTATTTCAGGATAGTTTGTTGTAGAGGCATGGTCCTACTCTATTTTGCAATGTAAGAACGTCCCAGTTTCACACATTTACTGCAGCGATGGAAAGCTTTCAGTGGTTACAAAGGAAAAACAATCTATAGGAAAAAATATAGTTTTTAGGTGGGGAAAATAGGGAGAGGACAAATAATAGAAGTGCCACATACTTAAAGAAAGAAGACTTCTGGCTGTGTTAAAAATGGGTACATGATCCGAGGCAACTCGCTTCATCCTGGTATGTCTAAGTTTCTCCATATTTAAAAAAATATTTATATTATTGATTTCAGAGGGGAAGGCAGAGGGAGAGAGACAAATATCAATGATGAGAGAGAATTATTGATCAGCTACCTCCTGCATGCCCCCACTGCAACCTGGGTATGTGTGATGACCAGGAACCGAACCATGACTTTTTTTTTTTTAATATTCTATTGATTTTTTTTAAGAGATGAAGGGAGAGGGATAGAGGGTTAGAAACATCAGTGAGAGAGAGACATCGATCAGCTGCCTCTTTCACACTCCCTACTGAGGATGTGCCTGCAACCAAGGGACATGCCCTTAACCAGAATCGAACCGGGGACCCTTCAGTCTGCAGGCCCACGCTCTATCCACTGAGCCAAACCGGTTAGGGCGAATCATGACCTCTTGATTCATAGGTGGACACTCTCTCACAGAAGGAGAAACTGAGCCACACCGGCTGGGCAGTTTCTCCATCTGTGAGAGAGGAGCTTGCTCTGGATCTGCAACTGTGGCTCCAGACCAGCATTATTGTTCCCACCTGCGGAGCTCGTGCGAGTCTGAGGGCAGCTGTGAAGAATCCCGTTATGGAGGCTCTGCTCTCAGAGGCCAGAGCTAAGCTGCTGCGGGACAAGCCCGATACCTTGAGCTTTCTGTTCTCCGAGGCGGCTTCCGGAGGGTAAGTCTACGATTCTAAGGTTCTGCCTGACTCCGGACACGGTCCCTGGTCTCCTGTGTCAGCTTAACACTCTCTGCACCGGAGAAACTGGTTTATTATTTACAAGTGCCGAGGTGCCTTGTAAACACCGTCCACCCGAGAGTTCGAGGCACAGGTCTAGAGAAGCAAGTGTCTGCATCAGGAGCATCCAGTGAGTGAGTGGCGTTGCAGGAAAAGGAATATTCCCGTTGGCTATGAACTCCTGCTTGTGGTCTCGGGTTTTTCTGGTCTCACCCCAATGGGGACAGTGTCGCCAAGTGTCATAAACAAGAGCTCTGGCTTGGGGCTGCCTGCTTTCGACTTGAGCTCCCTCACCGCCAGCCTTGGGTAAGTGACTTTCTGTATCAATCTTACCTGTAACTGGGGTGGGGGGAGGCAGGGGGGGTGGGGTGGGAGACACACCGTGTCTTTTTTGCAGAGCTGTTGTGAGGATTCAGAAGCTACAGTTCGTGTAAACATGCTCGTCATGTGGCTTGTGTGTAGTAAGCGCTCGATACATGTTAAGAGCGTGAGGAATGGGAGGCATCATTAGTCGGCCTCTCAGCGTTCGGCAGCTTTCCGATAAGGGTGGTGATGCTTTCTTGTAACAGGGAGCGTGTGCAGGGCGTGCGAAGGTACCATCCTTGGGGAATTATTTTCTGTTTGGGGAGAACCTTAGATAGGCACAATGGCTGGGGGTCAGTGAAGTCAAAGAGAGCGAGGAGTCAGATGGCACCACAATCTCAAAGAGAGGAGGAGCCAGCCGGCACGGCTAGTCCTTTCCACAGGGTTAGCTGGCTGAGTAACAGCTCTCACCTCCCCCCAGTGCCGAACCCCAACTTCGTTCTCTTGGGTCACGTCCCCAGTTCACTGAGCTCTGCCCAGGAGGCTTGCCCTGTTAGGTGAGACTCCTGGTACGTGCCCAAGCCACCCCCATAACTTCCCGTGTGCAGCGCTGGTTCCTGTTGAAATAATTTGCTCGTGGTTTGTCCTCATCTGGCTGTGAGCTTCTCGTGGGCCAGGGCCAGGCTTGTTCGTGGATTAGCCCAGTTCCTGGTCTGAATACAGTTTTTCCGAATCTGCCCCTTCCCATGCCACCCGAGGCCTTGGCACAAATGCGTGTTCTGAGAAGTGACAGGTGTGCCGAGTTACTGAGCCCTCTGCCCTTGGGGAGTCCAGGCAGGGCGAGAGAGTGCCAGGGGTGTGGGGCAGTCTGTTCCCACCTCTAGCCGTTTCTTCTGTTCACTGCCATGTGATATAAAACTGTCCAGGTGTACTAGGAAGTTAAGAAGATTGGTAAGTTCTGGCTGGTGTGGCATAGTTGGTTGGAGCATCATCTCTTACACAAAAAGGTCGAGGATTTGATTCCTGGTCAGGGCACATACCCAGGTGTGGGTTCGATCCCCAGCTGGGGTGTGTGAATGAGGCGGCTGATCAGTATTTCTCTCTCACTGGGTGTTTCTCCCCCTTCCCCTTCCTCTCTCTCTGATATCAATGAAAACATGCCCTCAGGCAAGGATTAAAACAATGAATAAAAAAAGGTTGGTAATTACCACAGTATTTACTGGCTGGGTGGAATAATAACTATGTAGATCAGTGGTTCTCAACCTTCCTAATGCCGTGACCCTTTAATACAGTTCCTCATGTTGTGGTGACCCCCAACCATAAAATTATTTTTGTTCCTGCTTCATAACTGTAATTTTGCTACTGTTAACGAATTGTAATGTAAATATCTGATATGCAGGATGTCTTAGGCGACTCTGGTGAAAGGGTCATTCGACCCCCAAAGGGGTCATGACCCACAGGTTGAGAACCACTGATGTAGATGGATGGATAAATGGATGTCCCAACCCATGAGAAATAATGCTGTTGTGTTGGACAGGGTAATAGAATGGAAGAAGTAGGTGGGACTGTCACAGAGCAGATCCATGGCCACTGAAGTAGGACAGAATAAGCTGTGGTGATGGCTAGCTAAGCAAAGGAGACTCACTTCCCTCAGGAAAGGTGCTTCGGTTTCCTCAAATAGAAAGGAGAGCTCCATCTAGCCCAAGAGAGAAGTTTTGTCTAACTAGGATGTAAGTCTGTGCGTCAACATCTGATCGGATCCAAAGTGGCCTGTGAGTACTCTGTGGAGATAGGCGGTTATTCAGTTTCCTGTCATTGACCCTGAGAACATAGTCCTCAATCAGGTCCGGAAGGGTTAGTGAGCTCTTGGTCATTTGCAGGTGACACTACCCATGCCTGTTCCAGCGACAGGGTGTCCTTGTCATGTCGTACCACAATAAGGAATCCCTCCCTGCTAGCTCCAGTGTAACTTGACCAATCATTTCAGCAAAATGGCTGAATGGTTTTGGTTGAAGGAAGGTGATTTTTATTCATTTATTGTTCCTCGTTAAAACAATCATAAGAAAACATGATGCATTGCTATACTTGTTGCGTGAAGAGTCCAGGTTAGGAAAATGGGTTTTGGGATATCAAGTGAGTCAGGATTTCAGAGATTTAATATCCAAACAGAACTGATGTGAAATGGAGGGCAAGACCATTTCCAAGACCTCCTAGCCCTCCATTCTCTGTTTCGTATCTGATGTCATTTCCTGTTTCTAAATGGCCTTCCTATTGTTTCTAACTCTGCCTGAAGATGTCTGTGCTATGTTCCGTCTAGACTCTAGAGGCTTGGGGATAGCACACCTTATATAAAATGTTAAATCTGATTATTTAGGGTTTTAAGTGTTTGTATTGTAGGTACTTAGGTGCTGGTATAAGTCACGAAGTTTGGCTGAGGCCTATTTGATGGTGATGCAAATCATGAAATAATGAATGATAAGACCCCAAAGATATTACATATGAGGAAATTTCTCCTTCTTCCTCAGGGGGGTTGCCATGGTAACTGCGGGGTGTGTGTATCAGCGATGAGATCTGGAGGAAATAGGGGGAACTGTCATAATATTGGGACTCAGAAAAATCTGTGAAATGGCTCCTCTGATGAGCTCGGGCTACCACGTGCCCAGTTAAAATCCACAGGGTTGCCAAAAGCGGTTTGGCTCAGGGGATAGAGCGCCGGCGGACTGAGAAATCCCAGGTTCGATTCGGGTCAAGGGCATGTACCTTGGTTGTGGCACATCCTCAGTGGGGGGCGTGCAAGAAGCAGCTGATCGATGTTTCTCTCTCATTGATGTTTCTAAGTCTTTATCCCTTTCCCTTCCTCTCTGTAAAAAATCAATAAAATATATTTAAAAAATATAAAATTCACAGGGTTTTCGCCCCTTCTGTGTTGGCTCGAGGGGGCATAGCTGTGGCAGAAAATGGATTCTGGACCTCTTCCCAACAAACACAATAAAAATGAGTAGATTTAGGACATAATTGTAAACCCATGCATGCTGTTGTGTCGCTCACCAGAGCAGGTACCGAACTCCACATTCAGAGTCATCATTCCGCCCTCTCCCTTCTGCGGAAACGCAGCTCTTGCTGGTGGAGAGGACCTGGCAAAGAATGAGGACAGCTGCCCATCATCTCCGAGGGGCCGGTCATCAGAGAGGTGAGCCTGCCACATGCGGATAAAACTTTTCTGGCCAGAAACGTAATGGGGGAGGAGGAGGGAGGAGAAGTATAATAAATAGAGCACAAGTCAGTGGAGGAGCAGCAAGATAACGTGACTTGGAGGTGTGTGTTTGTGAACCCAAACCAAGTCGGATGCGAGAATGAATTGGAAACGTCTTTCCAGAACGAGAGAAAGCAAAGCAATTCAGAGGAGGAAAGTGACAAAGGCAGAATCGAACCTCCACTTAATAACTTCTTGTTATTATCGAACTCGATTCTTCTCGGAACTCCAAGTGCTTTCAGCTATTCTGTCTGAAATGGTTTGTTCAGTTAAAGAAGCAACACGAAGACTGCTTATCTCCTCGGAGTGCTAAGTCACACCCTGAAGGTAGATAAGGGGGAGAATAATTTATACTATTCTGTCAGCCAAGTTGCTAAACTTGCTTACCCTGGGCTTGGTTGTTAGTCAGTGGCTCCACGTGGTGATGGAGGAGAGGGATCAAACTGGGGAAACGATTTCTTTCTTTCTTTTTTTAATTAAATATATTTTATTGATTATTTTACAGAGAGGAAAGGAGAGAGATAGAAAGTCAGAAACATCGATGAGAGAGAGGCATCGATCAGCCGCCTCCTGCACGCCCCACAGTGGAGATGTGCCCGCAAGCAAGGTACATGCCTCCGACCGGAATCGAACCTGGGACCTTTCAGTCCACAAGCCAACGCTCTATCCACTGAGCCAAACCGGACTCGGTAGGGAAACGATTTCTTGATTCTTGCCCATGTGTATTGCTGTCCTTCCTTCTCTTCATTCTTGTCCTCATTCCACTGTCAAAGATTGAAATAACATCACCACTGATTTGACATAACTGTTTTTATAAATAGTATAATGATGAGGATGTATTGCCAAGAAAATGATATGTTCTGGTTTCTTCCTAGATAGCCGCCATTGATGTATTATTCGATATTATTTAATCCCCTGAGTTTCTGATTCAGTAAACGAGGACAAAGTCTAATTTGCATATTAAATAAGCACCCCACGTAACTCTGCTGCAGGTAGCCCAGAAAACATGCTGGAGGACCTATTGGCAGATGTCTGTGCTAGGCCCTGATGTCAGACAACGGTTTGAATCTCAGCGTGGCCACTTTCTGGCAGTGTGACCTTGGGCAAATTACTCAATATCTCTGTGCTTGTTTCCCCTTCTGGAAAAGGGGTCATGTTAGTGTCTACCTCTGTTTAATGAAATGATTCAGAAAACCATATTTACTACCGCGTGTGACACAGAATAAACCCTCAATAGATGACAGTTACATTGTCATTTTTTTTTTTTTTGCTGTTGATAATATACTTACTGGATCATCTCTTCTTGGAGCCTTTTTAGACTAGGATACAAGGAAGGAAAGGGAACGTGACTGGCTTAAGCACAAGGGGACTATGTTGGTCCACCTCAGTGATTTTCAACCCTTTTCCTCTCATGGCACACGCAAACTAATTACTAACATTCCGCAGCACACCAAAGCACATATTCTATTTCTGCTGACCTGACAATAACAAATAGGTATAATTTTGATTCATTCACACCAGACGGCTATTGTTGTGCTGGCTGTTGTCATTTTATTTTTTTGTGTGTGACAATCTAAGGGAAAAGAGGTCAGTGCCCCTGACTAGGTCGTTAGCTATTGTATGTGCTAAAAATTCTTGCAGCACACCGGTGGAAAATCACTGGTCTGAGTAAATGGCACAGATTCTTGCCTGGGCCAGACTTTAGTCCTCCTCCCGAAGCTTCTCCTATGCCCATCTGTGCCCCTCCTTATAAAACCCAGTTCCAGCAACAGCTCTGCAGGTCAGTTTAGCAAGAGTGCCCCACCTTCCGAATCTGACCACCCCGATACCTGATCAGGTTGCTCATCCTACACACCCTCCTCCCCAGCCAGTCCTGTGTTCAGTAAGGATCCTCTTAGATGGGTAAAACCAGAATTCCCCTTACCCCAGATCTTCACTTTTACTAATTTTCCCACCACCTTCCCCATTTGATTCTTGGTTGTAAATCCCTACTTGGCCTGCAGTATTCAGAACAGAACCCGGTTCTCTACGAAGGTCTCATTTCCCTATTGCAACAGTTCCTGAATAAAATCTGCTTTTACCACTCGGCCTAGGGCCCAGCTCTGGGTTTTCTTTTATGTAAGCCGTGGCAATGGCAGGCGTAGAGGTGGCCTTCGTGACTGGAGATGGGGACGTGTGTGCATTCAAATTCACTTCTCCTCTTAGCATCTTCCGTGTGGCATCATGTTGCTTCTGTTCCAGATGAGGCCCCTCCTGTGCAGGGAACTGTGCCCTTAGAGAGCTCCAGGCTGTCGTTCCCATAGCTCGTAGCCGGAGAGAAAAAGAAAATGTGACCAGCTTTGCCCCCCAAAATGGGAGGAAGGACTATGATCAGCTCAGCTGGAATCACAGGTCCAGGCCTGGACCAGCATCGGTTGTACGTGGGTCATGTGTATAGCTTCTTATCAGAAGGTGGGGGACCCTTGGTGGGCAAAGACCTTTAGACACTCCCCACCCCTTTTGTCTGCTTCTCTGCCTCCCTGTAATTCATACACAGCCCAGACCCCATAGGTACCTTTTAGGCTTTTGGGACTGAGTGAAATACACACAGGCACGGCCCCTGGCCTCATGGGACTTGCAGTCTGGAACATAAATAAAGCAGGCCTTCGGAGCGAGGGGATGAAATACACGAAGATTGCTCTAATCTTGGCCCTCCCCCTGAAACCTGAGGAAACATGATAACAAAACACAGGAGAATGTGAACTGGAAAATGAGAGCTGAATAAATGAATGAACTCGGAGAAGGCATGAAGGCATGCTAGGCATATACACTTTGAGATTCTTATTTTTAATTTTTATTTTTTTACAGAGAGGAAGGGAGAGGGATAGAAAGTCAGAAACATCGATGAGAGAGAGAGACATTGATCAGCCACCTCCTGCACACCCCACACTGGAGATGTGCCCACAAGCAAGATACATGCCCCTGACCGGAATCGAACCTGGGACCTTTCAGTCCGCAGGCCGACGCTGTATCCACTGAGCCAAACCCGTCTCGGCCACTTTGAGATTTTTAGAGTCATGCTGGATTCTGCACCCCACCCTCCCCATCCCCAGTGATGAAGAATTTATTCGAGCCCTGGCACGTATGGCTCAGATGGTTGGGCATTGTCCTGTGCCCCAGTGGTTGCTGGTTCTATTCCCAAGTGGGGTACAGACCCGGGTTGCAAGCTTGATCTCTGGTAGAGGGTATGTAGGAGACAGCCTACTGATGTTCCCTCTCGCACTGATGGTTTTCTCTCTCCCCCTCTACTTTCCCCTCTCTCTAAACATCAATGACATAAGTCTTTAAAAAAAATAAAAAAAAGAATTTATTCCACAGGCATCCGTGGTTTAGGTGTGTCTGGCTCAGTTACTCTGACTCCTTTGTAGATTTGCCCATTCCTTATTTCCATTCTGCTTTTCAAATGGGGTGGGCTCCCACCCACACTCACCAGCACGTGCATCAGATTATTAATAATGCCAGCTAACACCCATTGAGCGCTTACTGTTGTAGGTGTGTTATATGGATTAATTCATTCAGTCCTCGCCATGTTCCTGTGAGGTGTTACCTTCTCTGCACAGATAAGAAAACAGGTGCCGAGAGCCCAAGGACTGTGGTACTTGTTAAAGGCGCGCAACATGCTCGCCTCGGTGCTGCGGTTTTCATGACGTTAGTTAAGTCTCTGAATTCTCATAGTGATACTAAGCGATTGGGACTGGTTTCACACCAGGTTAAAGACCAAGCGCCAGGCTTGGCCATGTTAGGACCTGGCTCACAGTGACATCATGAGGGAGTATCAGAGTCTGGTCTTGGACCCAGGACTTCTGACTGGAGCTCTCGCTCTCTTCCCACAGAGCTCAGTGCTCATTTCCAGATTCGCTGGTTGAGACAGAACTTGGTAAAGCCCTTGCCTTGTCATTGCAAACTCCCTGGAAGGAGATGTTGTTCTATCTATCACCATTTTCTTAGCGGCAAGGAATGCTGGGTAAGCCTTTCCTCTCTTTCTTTTAGTCCAGATTACAAACCAGAGCTGCCCCAAACTGGTCACTTAGAAGGGACAGCACATACAATATTTAAAATATTCGGGTTCAAAAATAAATAAAAAATTTGGGTTTACATTCAACCATTCACAGTGAAATTGCTGCGCATTCTGTGTACCAGGTCATATGCCAGGCAATGAGAATGCTATTAGGTTCCCTGTTACTCTCTACAATTCCTCCCTGCTGGTCTCCTTCATAGCAATGATCATGACTTGTAAATTTTGCTCATTTACTTGTTTATTTGTCCTTATATTAGAACAGAAGCCCCAGGAGGTAGAATTGTTCTCTGTTGTGTTCATTTCTATCTCCCCAAAATTCAGGTCAATGCTTGACATGTTTTAGGTGGTTATTAAATATCCATTGAATGAATAAATGAACAAATGAATCAAAGGAAGAGCAAATGAACTAACCACAACAACTTTATTGGGTGATAAGTATAGCCTTAACCATTTTTGGGAATATATATATATATATACTAGAGACCTGATGCACAAAATTAGTGCAAGAATCGGCCTTTTTTCCCCTGGCTGCCAGCACTGGTTTCCCTCTGGCATCCGGAACCTGGCTTCCCTTGCAGTCCTGGCTTCGTATGGAAGGTCGTCTGATCTAAATAGCATATTATGCTTATATATATATATGTATATACACACACACACACACACACACACACACATACATACATACATATACAATACATATATGCCTCGTATGCTAAATGTCTGACCATTTGACTGTTCAACTAGTCACTATGATGTATACTGGCCACA
Source organism: Lasiurus borealis (assembly GCA_004026805.1). Lineage (NCBI taxonomy): Eukaryota > Metazoa > Chordata > Mammalia > Chiroptera > Vespertilionidae > Lasiurus > Lasiurus borealis. The sequence goes on along the minus strand of PVJN01005724.1, from coordinate 54,645 downwards.
AGGGGGCAGACTCTCTGACTGGTAGGTTATCCTGCTGCTGGGATCTGGCCAATCGGGACTAGGCGAGATGAACTGGACACACCCTGGAGCACTCCTGAGGTTCCTGGCCTCTAAAATATTTTTTTCTAATTTCCTCTAGTATACAAATATACATATATATTTGAGAGAGGCACATTGATTAGTTTCCTCCTGCATGTGCCACAACCAGGGCCAAGGATTGAACCTGAGACCCTCCAGTGCGTGAGCTGGCACTCTAACCACTGAGAAACACTGGCCAGAGCAATACATTTTGATATTTAGCACCACTTTTCCCATTGCCCCTTGTGTATCCACATGTGACTTCTGGTCATGGGAGTAATTGAGGAGAGACCAGAGAGCCACGCTTGGCCTGGAATTTAGGAAAGGAAGGCAGTGGCAAATAGCATTAACCAGAAGGTACTGTCCAAACAGTGACTGACCAAGTGGCTTCAATATTGTTTCCTTTCAGCCAGGGCTACAACGTCCCAATGAAGCATCCATCTTATATAAAAACCACTGTTTGAAAGTTTAACCTTGCTATTGGCTTCTGTAAATGTTTGCTTGCTTAAATAATGAGGAAAATGAGACTATTCTCACTTCAGAGAGGCCATTAAAACTTCCCCGGAAGAAATTATCAGTGCTGGCACCAGGCCAAGCCTTTGGTTGAGGTCTCAAGGCCTCAGCACATAGGGGCCCTTTAAGAACTTGCAAAGGGGCGGGAAACATCCCATATTTGGGAAACAAAGAAGGTAAAAACATATAAATAAGAAAAATTTCTGCATTTTGGGGCCCAGAATTTGAGAAATATTTCCTTCTGGACCCATATGTATTAAATGTAACTCCAAGCTCTCTGAGCATGGTTTGATTATTCTGGTTTTCTGTAACACCTCCAGTGCAGGAACAATGTGGTTTCTTTATGTTGGGTGTAACTGCCTGCCGGGTGCAGTGTGTGGTGGTTTTTGCTTCAGGTGGCAAAATCATGCTCTGACACTGAGGTCATCTCGCCAGTATTTTATTTAATACAGATTCACTGCAGATTTCACAAGCCAATAGCATACAGGATAATACCTCTTTTAAAAAATATATTTTTATTGATTTCAGAGAGGAAGGGAGAGAGACAGAAACACCAATGATGAGAGAGTGTGAGAACCTCTTTCCACGTCCCACGTGGTTCAGGTTTCCCGGCTCAGGGTTCGGGTTCTGAAGGAGGCCGCACGCAAACGAAATGAGAGGCTAGAAAACATTAATTTGGTGATATTGGGGGGCCAGGCGGGAGCCTTCCTCTAGTGGAAAGGACTGCCACTTGCTCTGGCCTTTCCTTTTATTAAGGCTTTGGGACATAGCCCTAGTCTTTAGGCAGGAAATAACAAACAGAAATGAACATGAAACAAACAGGTAGAGGCTGCTTCAGCCAACACTGTTTCAACTAAACAGTGAGTGATTAGCTCTGACCTTTCAGAGCAGTTAAGGTTGACCAGCCTTCTGGCCTCCTGTTTACATCCATTTAGTAAGAGCAATGTTTGGTTTTCGAGAAGAGAGAATCACTGATCAGCTGTCTCCTGCACACCCGCTACTGGGGATCAAGCCTGTAACCTGGGCATGTGTCCTCAGACAGAATCAAACCTGGGACCTTTCAGTCTGCAGGCCCATACTCAATCCACTGAGCCAAACCAGCGAGGACCAGAATAATTCCTCTTAATAGGCCAATAAAAATGCTCCAAAGCCATGATAGATGAATTAAACTATTATTCCAGGACAGGGGAGATGAAAGGCACGCAGTCCAAATTTGGTTTGAGGTGCATCTTTCATGAGTACTCAGGAGAAATGGCTTAGTCCATTCAGAGCCTACTTCCAGCTGCCAGCGCAAAACACACAGAAAGTCTCTGATTTCTAGCCAAAACCGGTTTGGCTCAGTGGATAGAGCATCAGCTTGTGGACTGAAAGGTCCAGGGTTTGATTCCAGTCAAGGGCATGTACCTTGGTTGCAGGCACATCCCCAGTGAGGCGTGTGCAGGAGGCAGCTGATCGATGTCTCTTCTCATCGATGTTTCTGTCTATCTCTCTCCCTTCCTCTCTGTAAAAAATCAATAAAATATATTTAAAAAAGAAAAGAAAGTCTCTGGTTTCTAGAGCGCAGTGTAGGGAAGGCTGGAGCTGGTATTGCTGGGCACACATGACCTCCTGTCGAAGTCCATTGCGGCTGAAAGCGTAGTCCCAAAGGTGTTTGGAGAAGCTGTTTCGATCAGCAAAGAAACACTTTGCCCGGATCAAAACTCTCGAATGGTCCTCAAACTCTGAGTATTTACGATCTAAATGTCCCCTTGCCATGTTGCATCTGCACATGTTTTATATCAATAAATATAGGCCAGCCCCAGAGGTGCACTCGGCTGCTGAACTACTGAGTGGCTTAACCACAGCGGATGAGATGATGCTATCCTGAAACCTCTTACTTCACTGTTAAAAACGGCTCCATTCGTATCATAAACAAGTGGGTTTGAAATCCTGTGAAACCTACACGCAACAGAAAACACCCCCTCAGAACAGCCTGGCCTATTGTCCTGCGAAGACTGGCAAATTATTACCCTGCCCTGGGGCGAACAACCCCCTCAGAGGCTGCAACAGACTGTGAGGGAGGGGAAAATCAAAATGCGTTGTTAAAATAGCTACAAAATGATCCGCGATACTTTTTTAGGTCAGCACAGGCAGGGCGGTTCCATGCAAGTTTCCACAGAGTGGGCCAGGGGAATAACCTTTGTTTTCTCCTGGAAAGAAAGCAAAATATCTAGATAGCCCGGGTCATGGGGTCAGCAGCACTGTCTGTAACGGCGCAGGCCGTGAATATTTTAGGTTTTGTGAATCCCGCTGTCTTTGTCACATTATCCATTTCTACCATGGTATCAAAGCAGCCATAGTCCGCACGCAAAGTGTTCCAATAACACTGCATTGCCCAAACAGTGTCAACCTCCGGCCTAGACGATTCAAGATCCTGGAAAAACAAGCCCTCTCCTCTCCGTGTGGCTGCTCCACGACTCGGCGGTGGTAGATAAAGCATTTTGAAAACCCAGTTGGATTTGGAAATAAAAAAAAAAACACTGGGCTTTACAATCGCTGCACACTTCCGCTACTTTGATCAGTGTCGCAGGAGAACACCTGGAGAATTAGATGTTTCAACCTCTAGAATTAAAAAAAAAGACTCAAAAATCATATCCCACCTCCTCTCAGAAGCCAAGATGGAGTTCTCCCTATTGAAAGGTGCAGACCTCGGCGACAGAGATCCCAGATCAACGCTGCAGAGGTAAAGTCCCTGCAGAAAGGGCTCAGAGCTGCATTAGCAACGGCCACGCTGTGTCCGCCTGGCCCGCCCTCCCAGGAGAACCCGCCGGCCCAGTGCCACCGGGCCCCAGAGCCCGGCCCGACCTTGGCCCATCCATCTCTGCTGGATAAATCCGGGCTCCACAAATCACCCGGCCGCTCATCGACTTCCTGTCACAGCTAGGTAAGCGCGGCTCTTCTTTAAGCGGAGAGGCGTGACACGAAGCTCCTTTCCACCCAGACGCGAGCACGGGGACTCCCCAGGCCCAGAGAGCCGGACTGAGTCTGGCAGAGCCGTCACACAGCGGGAGGATGAGCTTTGATGGCGTGTCTTCTGTGCTCTGGCAGGCTCCTGGGATGCCCAGTGGCTAAGGCACAGTTGGGATCCGCCGGCCTGGAGGTGTGCGTGGGATTGTAGGTTGTGAATTCTAGGAAAGAGGGCCGTGAGTCCGGGCTTGGTGTCAGTTGGTTGTGGGAAGCCTCAACACGCTGGGCCTATACTCCATGACCTGACGCCCTTTGGGCAAACAGAGAGTGGCTCTAATTGAACAAAATATGTCATTGGCTTTTCCCCTTCCAGGCTCACTGACTGGGTCTGATTCTCTTTCTTATAGGTGGCAAGGGATGCCCTGCTCAGAAAGAGATGTGACTCAGAACTCTTAAAGGCATGGCGCTCCCATCCTTCTTCCTGTTGCAATGCTTTGTTTTTTCTTCTTGCTCAGAGATACGGTCTCTAGGGCAGTGGTTGGCAAACTGTGGCTCGCGAGCCACATGCAGCTCTTTGGCCCCTTGAGTGTGGCTCTTCCACAAAATACCACGGCCTGAGCGAGTCTATTTTGAAGAAGTTTAAGTTTAAAAAATGTGGCTCTCAAAAGAAATTTCAGTCGTTGTTCTGTTGATATTTGGCTCTGTTGACTAATGAGTTTGCCGACCACTGCTCTCGGGCAAGCATGTCAAACTCTAGGCTAGTGGGCTGCCTGGCCCACCAGCCTCGAGTTTGACATACTTCCCAGGGCTTATTTCACTTGAGCAGTTGACACTTCCAATGACAACTTACACTTTCTCCGGCTCTTTATACTTTTCTAAAGTATAATTTTATACTTTCTTTGAATATATTTTTACAATTTCTCAAGTATATTCTTACACTTTCTCAAGTATATTTAAAAAAATCTAATGTTATTTTATTTGTTGCCTCTAACTTTTGCAAAAAACAGTCATAATGAATCTATTCAAGTGAATGAATTTGTCAAATATTATTTGAAGGTCCACTATGCACAGTGCTGTTGAATGTCTGATAAGAAGGCACAGGTCCGTTGGACTGACACATCAGCCATCATCCTTTCTCAGCCTCACCAATCCCTCAATACTGTATGTTTCTGAATACATAGGCTAGTCTTTGACTTTGGCCTGAAATGGAAAGAGACAGTTTCTAAGGGCCCAGCAGTCACCCATGGCCAAGGTCATCCTCCAGTGACCCTGATCGCTGGACCTCATATTATGGTCTCCACAGCTCCCTGTTCCCTCCATTACTGGTACGCATCCTGTTTTGTTGTCAATCTTTTTTATGCTGGTTTTCCCCACCAGATTATAAGCTCTGTGAGAGCAGGGCCCTGTCTGTTAGATTCACTTAATAGTTATATGCTTCTGAGTAGCTCCATGTAACTCTCAAGTTAGATCATGAACCAGTTCAGCATCCAGCACATGCTGGCACTTACTAACTCATGGTCTGGGTCAGAGCTTTCTCAGTCCCAGCTCTAGAGGAGACAAGCAAAACTTGCACTTATTCATTGTCTGTCTGTCTGAGGCTGAGCCAGGTGCAAGGGATTCAACAGGATGAGAGACAGCCCCTCTTGTCAAGGCTGAGGTCATGTGGCTGGATCTTGGTGAGGGAGAATGGCACTTTAAGGATGGACATTCTGCCATTAGCTTGGGGTGGAATTCCTGTTAAACCACGTACTGGCTAGTGACTTTGGACAAGTCATCCCATCTGTGCCTCATTTTTCTAATCTGTGAAATTGGTTTCGGCTTTTAAAAAATATATATATTTTATTGACTTTTACAGAGAGGAAGGGAGAGGGATAGAGAGTTAGAAACATCGATGAGAGAGAGACATTGATCAGCTGCCTCCTGCACACCCCCTCCTGGGGATGTGCCCGCAACCAAGGTACATGCCCTTGACCGGAATCAAACCTGGGACCTTTCAGTCCGTAGGCCAATGCTCTATCCACTGAGCCAAACCGGTTTCAGCGAAATTGGGATCATTGCAGTGACTATCTCATAAAGCTGTGGTTAGGATCACCTGAAGGAATATACATAAAGTGCTAACACAATGTCTTCCAGAAAGTAAGCAACCTTAATATGTTTAAAAGATTACTGACCCTAGTTGGTTTGATTCAGTGGATAGTATCAGCCTGTGGCCTGAAGGGACCAGGGTTTGATTGCAGCTAAGGGTATCTGTCTCAGTTTCAGGCATACTCTCCAGGCCTGGTCAGGGTGTGAGCAGGAGGCAACCCATCAATGTGTCTCACATTGATGTTTCTCTCTCTGTGTCTCCCCCCCCCGCCCCCCCGCACCACCTTCCACTCTCTCTAAAAATCAATGGAAAAATGTCCTTGGGTGAGGATTAACAAACACACACACATACATAATAAAACAAGAAAAGCTTATTGAAACTTGGGAAAAGATGAGTGCATATCCCTGCAGTGTTAAGGTGGTTAAGGATCATTTAATTCTAGAGCATGCACCTTTGTTTATCTTGTTATTTATCGTTTCTTAGGATCCAGACCCTGTGGAATTACACAATAACGCGTGGACCTTTGTTCAGTAGACATTCAAACAATTTCTGGTCTCTGAAGGAGATTTATCTCAAAGGTTAAAGTTTTATTACCCCCTAGGGCTCAAACCTGACAAAGGTAGCAAACTTACTTTGATCTTTCCAGTCTACGTAAATCTCTTTTCCTCGAATGACCTTCGAACCACGTCACCATCCAGCCGGTTTCCTCATTAATGAGTTAAATATACCTTTGGCCTATGTTTATTTTATATTTGTATGGGAGGGTCATAGTTTTAACTATGGTGAAATGGTATGTTGAGACATTTCATCTATTATGATTTGGGTAGGTTATGATCACTATTATTCTTTCCTTTTTCCTTTTTCTTTTTTATCAAAGGCAGATGATGTAGCAGGAAGAGCATGGGCTAGTTGTCCAGAGTTCTAGGTTTAAAGACCTCCTCTACTACTTTCTGGTTTTCCTGGTGACTTTAGTCAACCTCAGTTTCTGTTGCTATAGAATGGGGACTACAATACCCTGGTTACTAGGCAGCGGATAACCTTCCCATGTGGCCTGCTAGAGGCTGTCCTCCTGGGTGGCTTTCAGCAAAGCCATGGACTTCCCTAGACAATATTTCTCTCCCACCTGGGGCTGTGCTGCCTTTAGGTAACCTTTTGTTTTGTCTTTTAAAGATTAAAAAAAAAAGGATTTTTAGAGATAGGAAGGAAAAGGGAAGGAAGGAGGGAGAAAGGAAGGGAGAGAGAGAAAGAGAGAGAGAGAGAGAGAGAGAGAGAGAGAGAGAGAGAGAGAGAAATATTGATGTGAGAGCAGAACATCTATCAGCTGCCTCCTGCTAACAGTGATTGAGTCCACAACCCAGGTAGGTGCCCTGATTTGGAATCAAACTGGCAACATGTTGGTGCATGGGACAGTGCCCAACCAACTGAGCCACACGAGCCAGGGGTAGGTTACCTTTCCTAAAACTTCTTAGTTCTTAGCAGAATATGTTTCTGTCTGCTCCCAGGGGAAGTGGTAAAAACAACACAGGCTGTGTTCTTGCCTCAAAGCCCCACTGTGCAGAGGGGATTGCGTTTTATTATAGGTAATACCGAGGGCTATTATTTAGTGACCCTGTCCTCAGGCTTTTCATAGCGTCAGTGTATCATCTCATTTCGTCTTTACCCTGACTCCATGAGATAAGCAATAATATACCCAATTTATGGATAAGAAGCTCAGAGGAGACTCAGAGGTGAGGTAGCTTGCCTGGAACACTTAGCTAAACCATCAGGTAAATCCTGGATTCCAACCCATGTCTGACAGCATCGAAGTATACCTTTCCTCTCATTTGTTGAACACTCAGTATGCAACAGGTACTACGGTGAGCATGTGGAAGGTACACATGAGTAAGAGAGAATACTTACCTTAGAAGGGATCAGCTTTTATTTTATTTTAAAAAATATATTTTATTGATTTTTTAAAGAGAGGAAGCTACCTCCTGCATACCCCCTACTGGGGATGTACCCGCAACCAAGGCACATGCCATTGACTGGAATCAATCCTGTGACCCTTCAGTCTGCAGGCCGACGCTCTATCCACTGAGCCAAACCGGTTAGGGCGGGATCACCTTTTCGATGTGGAAGATAAAAAAGACATTACTGTAAGTTACCACTTATTTTGTGGCTGCCACGCCACGTGTAAAGTAGGCTGCCTACATAATCTCATTCGCTCCTCACCTCCATCTGACAAGGCAGGTGACATCTCTGTTCCGCGGATAACAACACATTCCAGGAGACGAAGTCGCTTGCCTCAGGTAGCAAACACATCCTTAACGATTGCAGCTTGGATCGTTGAAAGCCCCCCATCAGACACAGACATGTACACAGTCACAGGTAGCAGCGTTCAACCTTGGGCGAAGGTGATGGCAGCCGGGGAGTGTGATGAGCCCTGCCCGTGATGCAGGGAAGCTGCCGCGGCCAATTTAGCAAACGTTTATTAAGCATCTTCTGTTTGCACACACTGAGCGAGCGGCCGAGGGAACAATCATGACGTGGCCCCTGGACCGGAACAGCTCGTGGTCTAGTGCGAGGGACAGATCCGTAAAAACGTCAATTGTAACACAGCGTGGTGAGTGGTGTGCTGGAGGGCGTGACGGGAACGCGGAGGCGTAATCAGGTGGGCTGGGGGTGCTGTGGGAGGTTTCCTACACCAAGCTGCACCCCAAACAAGTCTCTGTCACCTGCCCACTGGAAAGTGTGTCTTCCTGGTTGGCTGTTCCTCTGATTTTTTTTCTTTTTTTTAAAAATATTTTGAAAGTTGTTTTTATTGATTTGAGAGTGAGGAAGGGAGAAGGAGAGAGAAGAGAAACATCAACAATGAGGGAGAATCATTGATCGCTGCCTCCTGCCCATCCCCACTGGGGATCGAGCCCACAACCGGGGCATGTGCCCTGACTAGGAATTGAACTGTTACTTCCTGGTTCATAAGTCCATGCTTAACCACTGAGCCATGCCATCCCTCTGATTTCCAAGGCCCACCATCCACTCCAATAAACCACTTATGTTTGACTCAAGCATGTTGTCTCTAGGTGAGTAGAGTTACCTTCCTAACTTTTATTTTCCTAAGCTAATATGAATAATTAGTTTTCTCTGAAAGCCAATGGTGTGCTGAAGTAGTGCAAAAGGATGTTGGTGTATCAGGGTTAATGAGTCTTAGAATGGGAAAAAGGCCTGTGGATAGTGTGCACAATTGTATCTTATGTACCCGGATGATTGCAAGTTAGTATTTATGTGTCGGCTCTTCCTTCATTGCTGCTCTTCCCTCCTGCTGGGTTGGAGGTTGTTTGAATGTGTCGCTTTGAAGGGCCTTTGTGGCTACTATGCTTATGAAACTTACAAAATAATCTACATTAAATTTGTTTCTCTCATCAATCATACTTGCAGAGAGTAAAACATTCAAACAACCTACAGGAAATTTCACCACCCATGCTTGGAAGGCAACTATTGTTACTCTGTGTCCTTAGAAGCCTTTATGTATCCTTCTGTAGATAGAATATGCTTCTACATGGATATGAGTATGTGGATGTATGCATGTATGTGTGCTTGTATGTACATATGTATATTATCCCACTTTTATTTGTTTCTTACATAAACAAAAACATGCTAACATACCATTGTGTACCTTACTTTTTTCATTTAACAATACATTTGGGAGATCATCTGTTCCATCATAATACCTTTAGACTTATCCTTTTTAATGGCTGTTTCATATCTCATTGGTTCTACCCAGATTCATGTGTTATTTTTTTTTAAATGTTTTAATTGATTTCAGAGAGAGAGGAGAAGAGAGGAAGAGAGAGAAAAACATTGATTGGTTGCCTCCCGTATACACCCTGACCAGGGACCCCTACCCATAACCTGGGTATGCGCCCTGACCCGGAATTGAACCAGTCACCTTTTGGTGCATGGGATGACACTCAACCAACTGAGCCGCACCAGTCAGGGCTAACCAGATTTTTTAAAAAAAATATATTTTTATTGATTTCTTACAGAGAGGAAGGGAGAAGGATAGAGAGTCAGAAACATCGATGAGAGAGACATCTATCAGCCGCCTCCTGCACAGTCCTTACTGGGGATGTGCCCGCAACCAAGATACATGCTCTTGACCAGAATCGAACCTGGAACCTTTCAGTCCCCAGGCCGGCGCTCTATCCACTGAGCCAAACCGGCTTTGGCCAGATTTGTTTTTGATGTACATTTCAAATGTTCTTGGTTTTTGGCTCCTACAAAATCACTGCAGTGAGGCAAGTTTGTACACATAGTTTTGCCCATGTGTGAAGATATCTTTTGGATAAATTCCTAAAAGTGGAATTTCCATATGAAATGTTATGTTCATTTAAAATTTTGCTAGACATGCCCAATAGTTTCCCAAAAGGTGGTACCGATTTACGCTCCTATCCATACCCCTGGAGGATGTCTGTTTCCTCATATGACCTTTGAAAGAGTTCGGTCAGCTTCCGGGACACACTGAATGAGGAAAGCAGGGGGGGTTTGTCTGAAAAGTTGGATGCAAGTCAGATTCAGAGGGCTGTGACGTGACATGCAAAAAACCCCAACAGATCAGGTGTGAGCAGTTGACGTTCAACATTTTAGGGCTGAAAGCCTGACCCTTTGGGGTTCCAGACAGAAGAATGCCCATTTCCCTATCCTTGGGGTCGGTCTCAGGACGCATTTTGACCCGCGTTTCATGACAGTTGGACGCCTCAGGCTTGTGCCTCCTGGAGGTTCTGGGGTGATTCTCCCCCATTATTTTTCCCTCTGGCCACCTCTCATGTGGCACTCGGCACCTTCGCCTGCTCTTCCTCGCAGGTGACCTTATCACACCAGGAGGCAAACATACACTGCACTGATCTGCCAAATTCAATATCCTTTTGCTTAAATGTTAGGTGGATTTGTGTGATTACTCTGGGAAGCAGTGATCCAGGGAGGAATTAGTGTTATGAGAAGACTTCGGTCTTGCTGAAATGGCACCGGGAGGATGTGTGCATTAGCCCAAAGCCACTGGCCACGGGCTAACCCTCTATTTCCCTCCTCGGCTCATTTGGTCCTTTGGATCTTGTTGGCATCTGAGCTTCTGAGATACCAGCGCCCAGTAAGGGAAGCCTGGGCCGAAGGTATCACCAGCCCTACCTTAGGGACTTTTGGCTGAGATGAGGGAAGGCCGCAGGCAAGGTGACCTTTGACCTGGGTTTCCATGCTGTTAGCAGTTTCTGTGGAAAGGATAGCAATTTGAGAAAGAGGAAACGTTTCCAGTTCAGAGTACAGTGGTACCTCGAGATACAAGTGCCCTAACATACGAGATTTTTGAGATACGAGCTGTCGAGCAAGCAATTTTTGCTTTGAAATATGAGCAACATTTGAGATAGGAGTAATTGTGTGGGTCGGCCAGCTGCACACGACCCACCAGTTTACCGAGACTTGAGCGTCTCATAGTTTCCCGAGCCTCAAGGTTATAGAACGAATTAAACTCATGTCTCGAGATACCACTGTATGTACTATGCACAACGTTAGTGTGATGATTGGCCAGTAGGACATAATGAGGTAGGAGGTTGTGTGTGTTCTGAGGAAAAGACCCCGAGAAAAATGCAATTCACTATTGCGGGGGTGGTTGTGTGATCCCCAGTGAGCGGCCCCAAAGAAGCGGTCCACGCCAGAATAACAGTGTTGGCAGAATCCACTGAGTGTCGCACCATTCAGGCTGCTCGTCTGTCCCTTTTTCGTCCTCAGTGGGGAATCATCCGGGTATGTCTGAGGGCTCATGTAGCCTGATGAGACTTTGAGAAGAGAAATATGTGAAACAGGAGCTTTGTTCATCAAAAGGCATCTCAGAGCTGGGAGAGATCCACCAGAAGCTCCTGCTTCCTTAGCGAGCAGACTAAAACCCATGGTTTAACTCGGCCTTAGCTTCTAGACCAGTGGTTCTCAACCTTCCTAAGGCCGCGACCCTTGCATACAGTTCCTCATGTGGTGGTGACCCCCCACCACGAAATTTTGCTACTGTTATGCATCGTGATGTAAATATCTGCATTTTCCGATGGTCTTAGGCGACCCCTACGAAAGGGTCGTTCGACCCCCAAAGAGGTCTCGACCCACAGGTTGAGAACCGCTGTTCTAGACAGTGACTCCTCAAGTTACACCACTGGCGTGGATGTGCCTTTCTTGAAACACACTCCCCAGTCTCTTGAACATTTTTGGAAGCTCCAAGGATCCCCCTGCAACCTCAACATTATGTGAACCCTGAACTTGTTACTTTCCACATGTCCTGTTTTATGTCCACGATGTCATTATTTGTTAGTGTCCTGGGGCTTGAGATTTAGAATCATTAGGCAGGAAAAAGGTACTCCTGGGAGAACCAATTGTAAGAGCAAAGGTTTTGAAGGAAGAACCATCTGGGAGGGCTTAGGGCAGTGGTCGGCAAACTGCGGCTTGCGAGTTTGCTGCTCTGTTAACTAATGAGTTTGCCAACCACTGACCTGGACTCTCGGTTCCAATAATTACAGTCAGTTTTTGTTCCTTGTGATTAAGCCCTTATCCCAGTGGTTGGTAAACTCATTAGTCAACAGAGTGACAAACTGAGGCTTGTGAATCGCAGTTTGCCGACCACTAACTTAGGGAATCATGAGCGAGTGAGTGAGGGTGATAGTGTGAGTGTAATGGAAGACTGAAAGATGGATCAGTGGCGTTAGGTCAGATTGTGGCGAGCAGAGCTCAGAGGCCAGGGCTTCATTTTATGGCTGAAACGAAGCCATGGATGTTGTTGGACATTGGCCCGGCACAATCTGTTTCATTAGATGTTTATGGACCAGTGAGGAGGACCAATGGGAGGGAAGGGAGACCGGAAATGGAGAGACCAGTTAGGTGGCCACTGGAAAAATTCTACTGAAACATGCTCAGAACTGGAACTAGGGCAGCAGGAACGGACAGGAGGGGAATGTCAGCTCACGATGTCCCCAGAGAGACAGGGAGCCGGATGTGTGTTTTTTACTCCATGAAACGCCTTTGCCACACTGGCTAGAGGGAATCAAGGCTGAAGAGTGCACTCTGAAATCCCCGAAAACTCAGAAATGAGAGGGGCCAAGTGGGAATTTATGGCCTGAGCCAGAAATTCCTTCCAGAGCCGCGGCACAAGGGCTGACGCAGCAGAGTTCTCAGGCCAAAGTTAGCCAGAGACCCCGCCATCTCCTCTCCCAGCCGCTGGCTTATCTCTTAATTCTCTCCAGGTCTGTTCTGCGGCCCTAGCTCACCACCGCTGCTCTTTTGTTAAAGGCAAGAAAATTGTTTTAATACTGTTTGCAGCTCAGGCAGGAAAATATTTCCCAGCAGGTGTTTCTGAGCATTAAGCAGGTTCTGCTGCTGTCCCTGCCACACATCACTTTAACAGCCACGCCAGCGGATTGCTTAGTCCACGAATTCTCATCTCCCTTGCTGCTTGCATGAAACTGGGAGGAGAAAATAGGAATCATTAAAGGCCCCTTCCTTTGATTATTATTATTACTACTTTATTTTTTTAAAGGACACGCTGCGTTCTGTAGAAAAGGGAATCGGTTGAAGCTCTGGCATGACTAGTATGCAAATCAGTACCTCCCCTTTCAGAAGTGTGTGTGTCCAAGCTCCTCCGACCAGTCCCATCTACAGCCTGGGAGGAAGCTGAAGGGCAAGGATCACTAAGGCTTTAGCTTGCCCAAGGCTGTGAAGACTCATAGGAATATGGCTGGGCCTTGATGGGGTCCCTGCAGTTATTACTGGGGATAGACCCCTTTTCAGATCTGTCACATTAATAGCTGACCAGACTCTCACACACTCAGTTGTCCTATGAATTAAGACCTTCTGGCTGCAAGAGACAGAGACCTGTAGCACCCGCCCCTGGGAGAGAAGCCAGGTGGCAATAAGGGAGACAGGGATTTCACAGGAAATGTAAGAGACAAAACCGTGGTATAATCTGGTTTCTTGGAGTCAGGAACCAGACTAAAGATATCTACAGAGACATCAGCAGTAGGTGTTGATGGATCTGCACTCTGGTGGCTCGTCGTGAAGTTAAGTTAGATCTTCTCTCCATCTCAGCTTCTTTGAGTGTATTTCCTTTCATCACTATTGATGTTCCAAACCTGCCATAGTTTTTTCCTACCTTATTTCTTCCTCTTATGGTTTCTATTTTTTTATGTGTTTTCTTCTCATGGTTTGGTCATCCTCCCATTGGTTCCCTGTTTTAACTTCCTGAGATTAGCCAGAGGGTTTTATCTTCATGAGAATTCAGGGCCATGAAATGCTAGCTCATGAATTGCCTATCTTGGGACATATGTGCCACCCTGGTCCAAGGAGTCGTTGGCAGACAGTGATGAGGGTAGTAGGTACGGAATGTGGCTACCTCCTCAGTAAAGGCTGTGGGTAGGGGAGTTTTCATTAGATGAGGTTGTGGGCATGGACCACACCATGATCCATAAGGAGTCTCTTGTGAATGATGCATTTTATGTGTCAATTTGACTGAGCTCAGGTAGCTTACAGCTGCCCAGATAGCTGGTAAAACACCAGTTCTGGGCGTCTGTGAAGGTGTCTGTGAAGGATGTTACCATTTGGATCAGTAGACTGAACAGATATCCCTCATCCCTGCGGGTGGGCCTTGTCTAATCTATTGAGGGCTTGAACAGAACCAAAAAGGAGAAGGGGCAAATTCTCTGCCTCTCTGCTTGAGCTGAGACATCCAGTTCTCATGCCCTCGCATACCTGTGCTCCCGGTTCTTGGGCTTTCACATGGGGACTCACACTATCTGCCAGGTGTGCTCAGACCTTCACCTTAGACTGGATTTACAATACTGGCTCTTCCGGTTCTCCAGCTGGCAGATGGGAGATTGTGGGACTTCTTGGCCTCCATAACTGCATGAGTCAGTTTCTATAATCTCCTCTAATCTATATACACTGAGTGGCCAGGTTTTTATGATCTCTGAACGCGTAATAATCTGGCCACTCAGTGTATATATGTATGTATGTGTATATATATGTGTATGTGTGTGTGTGTGTGTGTGTGTGTGTGTATTAGAGGCCCGGTGCATGAATTCATGCATGGGTGGGGTCCAGCCAGCCTGGCCAAGGGGAGGGGACATGGGCGGTTGGCCATCCTGCCTGCTGGTCGAACTCCTGGTTGAGGGAACAATTTGTGTATTACCTTTTATTATATAGGATATACACTGAGTGGCCAGATTATTATGCATTCAGAGATCACAATAATCTGGCCACTCAGTGTATAATCTACTGGTTCTATTTCAACTGGTTCTGGACAACATGACAATGCCCCCTTGGGGATTAAGAAACACATAATATCAAAATCTAAGTGGCATCCAGTATTTATACTCACAAAGTTATATTTTCCTATTAGATGCCCAGTACAGAAATTTGGGCATGGATGGGGTCTGGCCATCCCCACGCCCTGGTCGAACTCCCAGTTGAACTCCTGGTCAAGGGGACAATTTGCATATTAGCCTTTTATTATGTAGGATGGATGTAAGCAACTTTGAGATTTATGGAATGGGGCTATTTTCCTGTCTATAGAGACTTGTAAACTGTGGGTTAGGGAATCAGGGACTTGTCAAAAGTTATGTAGATTGGTCTAGAATATGGCCAACACTCATTGGTTTTCCAACTTGATCAGGCATGGGAACCCCTTTCCATGTCCCTCGTGGTTCAGGGTTCCCGGTTCAGGGTTCGGGTTCTGAAGGAGGACGCACGCAAATGAAAAGAGAGACTAGAAAATATTAATTTGGTGATATTGGGGGGCCGGGCAGGAGCCTTCCTTAGTGGAAAGGACTACCACTTGTTCTGGCCTTTTTCTCCCTTTTATTAAGGCTTTGGGACACACCCTAGCCTTTAGGCAGGAAATAACAAAACAGAGATTAACATGAAACAAACAGGTAGAGGCTGCTTCAGCTAACAATGTTTTCAACTAAACAGTGAATAATTAGCTCTGACCTTTCAGAGCAATTAAGGTTGACCAGCCTTCTGGTTTCCTGTTTACATCCTTTTAGTGAGAACAATGTTTGGTTTCCGACAATCAGGAAATACCTACCTTAGCTGAATGAAACTGAAACTCTATAAAGTTACTTTCCCAGTGTAAAATCCTTATCTGCCCATTAAGATGCTGCTCAATAACTATCTGAAATCTTCTTTGAGTTCACAGAGGAGCCTTTGTGTTTAGTGGACATTCTCCCTCCCATATGAAATACTGTACACTAATACTTGCTTCTACTTGGATGTGAAAATTATATGCTTTCATGTGTTCTGGATGTCTCGGACCCAAAGCTCCTAGGGCTCCCCAGGCAAGAGGAATCCTTGGAAGGTCCGAGAGCTGCACTTGCAGCCAACCAGCCTGTGTGTCCTCCAAGGGCAGTGACTGTGGAACTGTAGCTAACTTGAGCTGAATCTGGGCTAACCACCCTGAGTGAGCTGAATGAGTCATTCACCATTAACCAACGCTTAAAGGAGCCTGAAACACCGCAGATGAAAGCTGAGGGATTCTCTGCTCAGCATGGCTTGGACTTCTTGGCAAGGGAGCAGATGGAAGCTTTCTGCCAAATGTCTATAGGCAGTTCTCATCTGGGCCAGGAGAGCTGTTGGAGAGGAGTCAGCCCCGCTTGTTACCCAGGCTGCCCTACTTGGTGCCAAGTACATATACCACCTGCAGAGGATCTTTGCTGGAGCCCTGCGAGTTAGCAAGCCTTGGCTAACTAGGAACGGGAATGTGATTTTGGAATAACACGTGTCAGACAGCACCCAGTCAAAGCCTCAAGGATCTTTAACCACTGGCTTTTCACTTGTCTGCGCTGTGGACCCCAAATGTACAAAGGACATGGAGCCCCGCCCTGGTCCATGACACAGGCACTTACACCCACGCTGGGATAGCCTGCACCCTCTTGGTCTCATGCATGTAATTTTGAAATGCCCTCCAAGTCTATGCTCTGGGACAGTGGTCGGCAAACTGTGGCTTGCGAGCCATATGCGGCTCTTTGGCCCCTTGAGTATGGCTTTTCCACAAAATACCACGGCCTGGGCGAGTCTGTTTTGAAGAAGTGGCATTAGAAGAAGTCTAAGTTTAAGAAATTTGGCTCTCAAAAGAAATTTCAGTCTTTGTACTGTTGCTATTTGGCTCTGTTGGCTAATGAGTTTGCCCACCACTGCTCTGGGCTCTTGCTGTCAGTCAGAGCCGCGAATTCTGTTCTGAGACTGATGGAGAAAGACAAGGTGACATGGAAGAGGGAACAGAGAAGGGGGTTGAAAGGACAAAAAGAAAAAAAAAGGAGAGAGAACAAAAGAGGAAGTTATAGGATCAGACACTTTAGGGTCAGAGAGAAGTGCTGCCAGTTACTGGTTGTGTGACACAGGCCCGGTGACGCTTCCCTTTACTTGTACAATAGGCTGAACTCAGGCGATTGTAGAGGCTAAATGAGATAGAAGATGGAATGTTCTGAGCCCGGTGCCAGCTTTGAAATAGAGGCTCTGCAAATAGTAGCTATTGGCATTGTTAGGGGATAAAGAGAAGAGGTGGAATCTGAGGAGAAGAAAAGGGTAAAAACATTAGGAAAAAGGTAGGAGGAAAGGAATGTGATCTCCATTCATTGCCAAGGTCACTGAGCCTGTTGGCTCAGCCAGGGCAGCGACAGGGACCGACCTTGCCTAATGGGGGAACAGGGGGAAGACCTGTGTGTATAAACCTCAGCAGTCATCTTGCACCCTGTCCACCTGGAAACAGCAGAGGCCCGTGTTAGCAGAATGAAACCTAAAGATTTTAGCAGAACTTTCCATGTTAAGACAAGGAGGCCTTAGGATGCTGTGTTTTCGTTTAAAAATAATTGAGCTTGGCTGGTGTGGCTCAGTGGTTGAACACTGACCTATGAACCAGGAGGTCATGGTTAGATTCCTGGTCAGGGCACATGCCCAGGTTGTGGGCTCAACCCTCAGTGGGGGGCATGAAGGAGGCAGCTGATCAATGAGTCTCTCTCATCATTGATGTTTATGTCTCCCTCTCCTTTTCTCTCTGAAATAAAAAATACCTATTATTTTTTAAGAAAATGATTGGAAGGATCCATTCTGAAAATGCTTTATTGGCTACTGAACTTGGGAGCAGGTTCCTAGGGTAGTAGGTTCCAGTAAGTGGCCACAGAGCATCTAAAGTGCCTGGTATTTATAAAACTGCAGGCACCTGGGCCCACACTCAGTATTAAATCAGCAGTTCCAGGGGGTGGGCACCCGAATGTTACATTCTTAGCAGGCTGCCACGTGATTATTACACACATTGAAGTTTGAGCACCGCAGTCCTAATAGGGTTCGGAATATTAAGAAACTGACAAAACAATCAAAGAGCATTATTTTACTGAAAATAGTGACCTGCAGCTTGGGAGCAGTTATGGTTTAATCTCTTTAAAGGGGAGAAAAACTCAGAAAAGGGTGGCAGGGGCGGGGAGGGAATACTTAGTATAGATTAACTATTGAAAGGTTATAAGGAGCTAGATTTTGCTCACTAATTAAGAAATTGTTCATAATTAGCTTTGACCCCAGCTTGGATATTTTGGAATGTAGTGATTTCCCCACCATTAGAGGGGCTTGAGGGAATCAGCCAGATTCTGTCTGCTGCCCTAGCTGTGGCCTCCTAATGGGGAGGTGTCACTCTTCACACCTCGGCCAGTGATTCTCAGACAACAGCTCCAGAATCACCCAGAAACTTGTTAGAAATGCTAGTTTTGGGGCCACACCCAGGCCCACTGAGTCAGACTGATTTGATCATTCTCTAGGCATCCGGATTTCTTAGATCTCCCGATGGTTCTGGTACTCAGCCAGGGGTGAGAATCGGCATTTTGGGGCAGTGGTTCTCAAAAGTGAGTGAACATCAGAATGTTGGTTAAACCACAGATCTCTGAGTCCCACCCCCAGAGTTGTGGGTTCCGTAGGCCTGGAGTGAGCCCCCAGAATGATCACAGCGAACTGTTACCTAATCCTTCCCGTTGTGTGCCTGCCCCTGTGCATGCCCCCCTTGCCCTGTCCTGGGGAGTTTTCTCACGTGGATGTGCTGATCAGTACTCTGCTGAGCGCTCCAAGGGGCCTGGGTGCAGAAATCCAGGCTGGTTGTGTGTGCCACTCTTGCTTCTCTGTGCCCCCACCACCTGGGGCTTCCCAGACCCTCAGCGCTGTCTCAGCCCAGGGAGTCCTTCGGGCTCTGGCCTGGGCCCCTCTCAGCCGCGGCTAGGAAGCTGTCTCATGAAGCGAGCTGGGGAAACCCTAGGGCTGGCTTCCTTTATTTGTTTTCCATCTCCCGGGGATGGCTCTCTCATTGCCTCAGTTCGGTGTCTTCAAAACCATTGTCTGATGTAGTGTAACGTTTGTTTCTGAGTAGGAGGGTAAATCTGTTCTCTGTTACTCCATCCTGGGCACCAGCAGCATTCTAATTTACATAAAAAAGAAAAAGAAAAAGAAAAAGAAAAAGACTGCTCCTGGCTGTTGAGAGGAAGTGCATGAGAAAAGCCTGGAGACCAGTGAGTGGCTGTTTGTGATCCTCCTGCTCCAGGAGCTGATCATGATGTGACACTGAGGCAGCAAGGGCAGAGGAGAGGAACAGGAGCCAAGGACCACTTCCTCTTTGCAGGCCTTGCTGAGGGTCCTTGTGGATGTGGGTGTTCTGCACAGAGTGCTTGAGTTCTCACCGTGGTCCACCAATGGACCCACTTTATAGTACGTCATTGTCACTGCATTACAGACTTCATGGGGAGAAGCCTTTTGTCCTCCTCTCTGCTTTATGTTTTGAGGAGAGAGCTTACAGCCTCTATGCCTCCCACAAAGGAGGAATCTACATGTGTTTCTTATGTGTGTCAATAGATGCTCCATCAGGATGGTCTTCCTTGAATCAGACTGAAACACAGCCTGTCTGCCCCATTTCATGCCTCTTATTCACAGACCACTCATTTTATTAGCCACTCATGTATGTTTTGCTTAGAACCCAGCAGTGTTCAAAGCAAAAATTCAGGACCCTAGATCCCCTGAATTAGACTTTGCATCTTAAGGAGACACTGCTCTAGTTACTGTTTATAGCTCATAATATCTTTGTTTTCTGTTGCTCTAGGCAGCAAGGAGTAAGAATACCCAGGTGTTTTTATACACATTTAAGTTGGACCTAGACCACTTCTAATGTCTCCTGAGATCAAATTATTCCGGTAGGATAGAACTCCATCCCAGTACCCCCTCCCTTCCACCCTCAGCTTCTCATTTTCTGCCCCTCCCTGCCCAGCGAGAGTTTCCAATTTCAGGTCAGTATCTTTGCAGATGAGTCTGTCTGTCTGCTTGTCACTTTCTCTCTCCCCAACTGACACTTTAAGGTTGCTCTTCCTCGTATCTGAAGTCCACAAGGATTCCCCAAACCCCAGAATTAATAAAAATGGGAGCAAGTATGGAAGCAGGGAAATCTTAGAAGAGAAGAACCGGGGAGAATATTCCGCAGCAGACGGAGAAGGTGGACATCACAACCAATTAGAAGCAACAAGGTTCCAAAATGGAGAGGGCAACAACCCGAAAGAGCTCGGCGCTCAGGGACTCGAGGATAAATGGCTTTTTCACGATGAGTAATTAACTCATGCACTGGGTTCCCAGAGGCAGCTGGGAAGCTGATGAACAGTGACACGGCCTGAGTATTGCCTTCTCAGCTTTTTCCCAGACACAGAGGGAAATTGCTATGGAGGCAGACCAGGGCACTACTCTGCGGTAAGTAGCAGAAGGAACTTGAGAACCGGGGACTCTGGATCAGGACAGATATGAATGCACCTTCAGCTGCCTGCTATGCTCCTATGAGGACTCCTCCTTGGACACCTACATTTGTACTCATGTTCTGTAGCTAATAATAATAAAAAAAGCTTTTCTCCTGTCCGGTGTGGCTCAGTGACTGAGCAGCGACTTATGAAACAGGAGGTCATGGTTCGATTCCAGGTCAGGGCACCTGCCAGGGTTGCTGGCTCCATCCCCAGTGGGGGGCATGCAAGAGGCAGCCAATCAATGTTTTTCTCTCATCATTGATGTTTCTCTCTCCTTCTCCCTCTCCCTTTCCCTTCCTCTCTGAAATCAATGAAAAAAATACTTAAAAAAATGCTTTCACAGATAGAGTTTTTTTTTTTTTTTTATACAATGAGTGTGGCAAATGCAGCAGGGGTAATATTATTCTTACTGAGGCATTATCCCTCTGTTTTACTTTTTTAGCTTAAAAGATGAGGACATGGTGGCTCAGGGAAATCGGTAAACTGCCCCAGGGCTATCTGTAGTCAGTGAGAACCAGAACTCAGGAAGTCTGATCACGGGTCACCATTTCTATGTACCGCCTAGTGCAGTGGTTCTCAACCTTCCTAATGCTGCAACCCTTTAATACAGTTCTTCATGTTGTGGTGATCCCCAACCATAAAATTATTTTTGTCGCTACTTCATAACTGTAATTTGCTACTGTTATGAATCTTAATGTAAATATCTGTGTTTTCTGATGGTCTTAGGAGACCCTGCTAGCTGTTTGCGACCCACAGATTGAGAACCACTGGCCTAGTGGATTTTTTCTTGTTGCTTTATGTAGTGAGGGGTAAAAGTCATAGGAGAAAGGACTCATTTGCATGGGAAGGGATACTGTTAACTCCGAGTTTCTTTTCAACTCTAACATATGAAGAGGGGGGATATTAAGATTGAGTAATATTTTGCTATTGCTGGTCATATGCCAGATTCCACATTAAGTGTTTCAGACACTTTCCCGTGTAATCCTCACAGTGACCTACTGAAGTAGGTGGCAGTGATATCAAATGAGCAGACTGAGGCAGGGGAACTATTTGCCCCAAATTGCATAGACAGAAGTAATGAAGCTCTTTTTCCTCAACCCAGCTCCACTCCAAGTGTGGTCTTGGGACCAGCTGAGTCTCTAAACCAGCGGTTCTCAACCAGTGGGTCGAGACCCCTTTGGGGGTCGAACGACCCTTTCACAGGGGTCGCCTAAGACCATCAGGAAATGCGGATATTTACATCACGATGCATAACAGTAGCAAAATTTCATGGTTGGGGGTCACCACCACATGAGGAACTGTATGCAAGGGTCTCAGCCTTAGGAAGGTTCAGAACCACTGCTCTAAACTGTTACCCATCCTTGATGACAGAAGGAGCTTGAGCTAGCATGCAAGTCAACTGTACCAGGAGGCCAGATGGCATTTTTAAGTATGTGTGTATGTGAGGGGCGGGGGGATTCTCTAAAAGAAGGAAGTAGTACATTGATCTCTGTCCTGTCCCAAATTCCTCATGTCCTTGCAGAGGTTTAACCAGTATCCTGGACATGGGTCCTTTGAATAGCACTTGCCTATATGTTATTGCACATAGGTGCCAGAAGCAATTACGTTGTAGATTCCATCTTCATTCTCTCTGTCCTGTACTATTTTCCACTTTGATGGGCAAAGAGAATGCTAAATTACAGGGCTCAACCTAACTATGCTTGGTTGAACTGATCCCTGTTTTTCATTCAATAAGTCTGTTTTGGTGTTTTCTTAAGTTTCTTTATATTCAGGCTGTTTCTACTCATTTGAATCTGCTTTCATTTTCATACTCGAGCTGAATCTGTTTAATTCATTTGCACTGTTTTCATTCCAACCTATTAAGAATCATTGAATTGTATCCGAAAATCCAGAGGCTACAAATGACTGAAGGAACCACATCCCTGTTCATTTAGAACATCTCCCACAGGATGTTTGGAGGGTGCTCAGTTAAGTTTGTGGGCTCACTGACTGACCAGAAGGTATGGGAATAAAGGTGGGCTATTCCAGGTTAAAGCCTGGTGCGCAGGATGAACATTTCCACTGGGTTGGCTGTAGGGATCAGATGGGATCCCTCAGATAAAAAGAAACTTTTCTACAGAAGATTGCTTGTTTGAATTGTGAGTCAATCATTTTCAACCCAGATAGGAATAAAGCTAGTAAACCAAGCTTACTGGCTGGAAAACCAAGCCTAGTGAAAACCAGATCGTGCCGTGACATTACGATCTGCATTAAATCTAAGGCTCATGCTCCTGATTTAGTTTTTTAATTGTACAATGTTCTCCTTTAGATGAAGTGTGTTCTAATTGGAATCAGGACTCCACCTGTTTCTTGCAGTCTTTTTTTTTTCCGATTTTGATCGCAAGTTCCATGCTTTAAGCATTTCTTAAAACAATTTCTAAATCCTAGAGAAAACCCAGGGCTCTCTTGAAGAGAAAGGCTAGTCCCCATACC
Organism: Lasiurus borealis; assembly: GCA_004026805.1. Taxonomy (NCBI): domain Eukaryota; kingdom Metazoa; phylum Chordata; class Mammalia; order Chiroptera; family Vespertilionidae; genus Lasiurus; species Lasiurus borealis. Next base: position 31,737 of record PVJN01005724.1, on the reverse strand, counting down.
TTGTAAATTATGTAAGATTATAACAGTTTGTAAATTGTCCAACTGGAAAACGAAGGAACTGAACCACTGGTCAATTAAATTCATGGAGACAGAAATAACACCTCATGTCAACATAGGGTCCATATCAGCAGTGTGACATGCCTGTTTGGGCGTGTTTTCATCACTTACTCTCTGGCTAAGGAAAGTCAGGCTGTGTTGTATATACCGTGACATCCTTCCTCCTGCCCTCCTTCTCACCACATGTTATCAGTGTCATGAAATAATTATTTAAAAAATTTCGTTCCTCTTTCCAATCAGCTTTTCTGGATGCAGAGGCCACGGATCTCCCATGCTGATGCTCTGGCATTTGGCTCTGTGCTGCTGGCCCAGAGTGGGTGCCCACTCACTGTCTGGTGCCACTATTTAGTGAACAGAAAGGACGGGACAAGATTCTTAGGGCAGGGGTCCAGGACAAGCAGTGAAGTGTGTGAAAACACACTTTCCCTTCTTATTGCTGGCTTAGAAGATAAAGCAAGCTAAACAAAGGAGTCTCAGCCTCTTCACACTTGCCATCAAGTTTTCCTGGTGGACTTTCTGAGTTTCCTCCTCCTAGTTCAGTGGCCTGCGATTGGCTCTGAAAATAAAAATGCACTTAAGCAGAGGACCACCCACATCCTCATTTTGTGCTTCAGGTGCCTTGGAGATTTCTGTCAGTACTTGCTTTTTCTCATGACCATCTACCTCCACTGTGAACAGTGGTTCTCAACCTTCCTAATTCCGTGACCCTTTAAGACAGCTCCTCATGTGGTGATGACCCCCAACCATAAAATTATTTCTGTTGCTACTTCATAACTGTCATTTTGCTACTGTTATGAACTGTAATGTAAATATCTGATATGCAGGATGTATTTTCATTGTTACAAATGGAACATAATTAAAGGATAGTGATTAATCACAAAAACAATATGTAATTATATATTGTGAAATATTTATTTCTAATTACAAATAAATGAAATTTTTTGTCTTGAATCATGGTGTAGCATGAGTAACAGTCTTCGTATAACAACAGTAAACTACATTGCTACACTTTGCTACACTGAAGAGTAGTCTGTTGGCTCCTAAGACCATGAGAAATATGTGTTTTCCGATGGTCTTAGGCTACCCCTGTGAAAGGGTCATTCGACCCCCCAAAGGGGTCGAGACCCACAGGTTGACTGTGATGATGGTGTGACATAGTGTCTTGCAACATGACTTTTCCTTCACTTTCAGTGGCACCTTATTAAAAAAAAAACATCAGAAAGGTCTTCATTTGTTCCACTGAGCGATTTCCAGCCAAAGGGTCTTAATGCCTTTGGGGGTGGGTGTGGGAGAAGAATAAGATGCGCAGTGTTGTGATTGAGGCTTCATTCTCCATTGACACCGGAAGCTTGGGCATTTGGTGACGGTGAGGTAAGCTTTGCCCTAGTCCAATGTTATGATTCTGGGTGGGGTCTTATTTTTTTCTCATCTGTTATTTTCATTTTGTCCCTTTTTTCCCTTTTCTTGCTTGCTGTTAGCACACTTTGTTCTTGGCAGGCTCTGGGACTCTGCCTCTGGCCTCATTTGGAATTTACTTCTTATTTCTTCTTTTCCAGTTAAATGGAGGCCCTGAAAACTGGCTTCTTTCACACCAATGCTTATTGGAGGACACAGCTGGTCTTATGGGATGAATGCAGAGAGAACTGATTCAGGGAACAGAGGGGACAAGGGACCAGAAGAGGTCTATGCCATAGGTAGCTGGCATCAGGGGAGGTCTCTATGGGGGTAGGAGGCAGAGATTGGGCATTAAGATTCTAGGACTTAGTTATGGCCCAGCTCCAGGACTGGGACAGAATAATGGAAATGCAGACCTGCAAAGAACTGGATTTTGGGGAGGAAACCAAAGCAGAGACCTGGATAAAGCAAAGGTAGGGAGAATAGTCAGGAGCTGAGATTCTGAAACTGGGATATTAGTAAAGGCTTTGTCATGAAGGAAATGCGAAAGAGCTGGATAACAGGACCAAAGAGGAAGTAGAGTGGGCCAACACTGATGGTTAATTGGGGAGTATGTTTGAGAATTCCCATTGTACACCTACGTATGGATGGACTTCCCACCTGGAGGCATTGCTCTCAGTTGAGGGGACTAAGGAATAACAAACCTAGAAATGTCATTATTTTTAATTCTATTTCTTATCTCTGGCCTGGTCAATGATGCTTATGTTCACTCAAACCCTGTTCCACTCTAATATTAGGGTAAGGACCTTGTTGGTACTTTTCATCTCAGTATGCAAAAATTCGGCACACTGCCTTGAAGGCATGAGTTCAACACATTTTTGTTGGATTGAACTAACTTTCTCTGTGGAATCCCTCCTTGGAAGCTTGAAACTTTGCACTATGTGTCCTATTCTTGAATTTTGTTAATTACCTTAATCAGAGTAGCCGACCTTCTGGGAGGAGAGGTTCAGTACTTGATATCTTTGTATCAAATATACGTATCTTGATTTCTCTTGAATTGACCATACTATTTTTCTCCCAAACTCAGAGAACTCTTTAATATTATAAATAGAGTGATTGAGGCATAATATATCTCCAAGCAACATTCTTTTTTTTAAAAAAAATATTTTATTAATTTTTACAGAGAGGAAGGGAGAGAGATAGAAAGTCAGAAACATCGATGAGAAAGAGACATCGATCAGCCGCCTCCTGCACACCCCACAGTGGAGATGTGCCCGCAAGCAAGGTACATGCCCTTGACTGGAATCGAACCTGGGACCTTTCAGTCTGCAAGCTGACGCTTTATTCACTGAGCCAAACCGGTCTCAGCTCCACGCAACATTCTTGAAGCACCAATGCCTGCTAATCCAGAGTCAGAGTGGAGAAGTGGTGGGGTTTGTATGACCTGAGTAGCTATCCCCTGGCTACATCAGGTGCATAAAGTCCATAACCTCTTGAGTTTAGACTTCTGACAAATTCTGGGGTTCTGCTTTGGCATAACCATTGTTTCAGAAAATTCCATCTAGATGTAGACAACGCTTCATAGTAATAAAACAATATTCAAAAATTACAGGTACTTAATAGTTATGGCACACATTCCTGAAGCAGATAATCTCATAGGCATTTTATGTGAGTTATCTCATTCACTCTACAATAGAATTCCTATTAAGTACAACTAACCCCTTTTTACAAATGATAAAATGATATTTCAGAGCATAACGTTAATGCTTTCAACCATTAGGCATGGACTGTCCACTTTAGCAAAGTGCCAGCTACCGCTATGTCCTGTGGGTAAACAAAAGTAGGTTAAAGCTTGGGTTTTGTGGCTCTGATGGAATCACAATCAGCATTTATGAACTGACTGTAAACATCATGTAAGAGATGATGTAATGAAGTTCTGTAGTGAATGCAACTCAGTGTTAAAATGGATGGTAGATCCTGTGATTCTCAAGATGTGGTCATCAGGATTACCTGGAAACTTGTTGGACATGCAAACTCTCAGACCCACCAAATCAAACTCGAGTTGGAGCCCACTACTCTGTTTTAACAAGATTTCCAGGTGATTCTAATACACACTAAAATGTGGGCATTATTCTCAAGTGTTAGTTTCCTACAGATGCCATAAAAAATTGCCAGAAACTGGGTTGCTTAAAACAACACACTCTCCCATAGTTCAGAAGGCCAGAAGTTCGAAATGAAGGTGTTAGCAGAGTTGGTTGCTCTGGAGGAGTTGGTTCTTTGCAGGAGGATAAATTGGTCTTATGTCTCTTTTCTAGCTTCTGGTGGCTCCTGGCAATTTTTAAAAAAATATATTTTATTGATTTTTTACAAAGAAGAAGGGATAGAGATAGAAAGTCAGAAACATTGATGAGAGAGAGACATCGATCAGCCGCCTCCTGCACGCCCCACAGTGGAGATGTGCCCACAAGCAAGGTACATGCCCCCGACCAGAATCGAACCTGGGACCTTTCAGTCCGCAAGCTGATGCTCTATCCACTGAGCCAAACTGGTCTCAGCAGCTCCTGGCAATTCTTGATGTGTAGCTGCATCTCTCCAATCTTGGCCTCTGTTGCACATGACTGCTTCTCTCTGTGTCAATCTGTATGCCCTTTCATTTTCTAATAAAGACACCAATCATTGGCTTGAGGGCCCTCCCTAATCCTGTTATGGTTTTATCTTAACTAATCACATCTTCATAGATCCTGTTTCTAAATAGGTCAGATTCTGAGGTTCCAGGTAAAGATGAATCTTGGGGCACACTATTCAACCCCCGTTAGGTATTAAGATGAGGAGAGGCTGAGTGGAACTCTAGGGAAGTGCTTTAGGAATGCCTTTGAGGAATGAACCCGAGTAGATGAAATAAGTGAAATAGCAGGATTGATGAGGGTCGTTGTAGGAGCGAAGGTTAGTGAACAAGCATATACTAGTTTGACTGGAGGGGAACTTGATGATGGGGCATGGACAGGGTTAAAACTAAAACATTTATTGATGTAGTAATACTGTCTTAGCCAATAAATACACACCAGTAACCCATATCTCCTTTATTCTCTAATATAGCTCAACAATATTTATGTTTAAAGCTGCTTGCCAACTGATACCATTTGTAGTAACAATCATTCATGATAGTGTTCATTTTCATACTATTTTTAAGGCTAGAAATAGTTGGGAGCTTTAATTTGATCACGAGCTGAATAATGCTTCTGTCTGAGTCATGATTTAACATAGAGAATGGCATCATATCCTTTCATTGACTTTCCCATCAGTGTTCATGGTGCTAAATCTCAGCTTCCCCCGAACTTACACCAATTACATTAAAAATTCTCCAGCTCTCACGATACTGTCTGATGTTTTAAAATGTTCAATATCTTTGTTATCAAACATGTCATACGATGTTTATTGGAGTGCCATATGTGATTAGGTCCAACGTAATCGTTCAGGCCAGGAGAGAGGAAACACAGCTCTGTCGCAGGAATGCCTGGTTTAACTCTTGGCTGTGTCTCTTAAATTTAACCATTCTGGTCTGGCCAGTGTGGCTCAGCAGTTGAGCACTGACCTAGGAACTAAGGAGGTCAAAGTTCAATTCCTGGACAGGGCACATGCCTTGGTTGCGGGCTTGATCCCCAATAGGGGGGATGCAGGAGGCAGCCGATCCATGCTCTCTCTCATCATTGATGTTTCTATTTCTCTCCCTCTCCCTTCCTCATTCTGAAATCAATAGAAACATGTTTTTGAAAAAATTAACCGTTCTGTGCCTCAGTTATTTATCTCTAAAATGCGGATGATGATATCGATGCTTATATTCCTCAAATATGTCAATATGCAGTTAGCATGTTTCCTGCTGTGTACACGAGAGCGCTCATTTTAATGAATAGAATTATTGTTGTTAAGGCACACAATGGGTGAGAATTCAGAAGGTTTCAACTCATTCTGTTAAAAGGAGGTGAAGTTCAATGGCGACATTGTACGGGGTCTACTCCTGGCATGCCAGCTGACCTAAACCGCTCCCAGGGGCTTGTCTCTTACCTTAGCCTCCTCTTGTTACTAGAGTGCCTGACAGAACCCACCACACCGATAGAGCTCACAGTGCGTGGAACAGCTCTTCTGTCTGCCTGTGAATATCTCACAGTTCAAGTCTCCCAGAGGCCCCCGTTACCACCAGTGGCTACATGAGATCAACCCCAGAGAGAGAGGCTGGTGGTGTCTGGTCACAGGTCAGGGATCTACACGGCTTGTGCACATTTGGCCCTCAGGATATCAGTAACAAGGTCAGGGTGAAGGTGTTCTTTTTTTCTGGTGAGATCCTCAACTGCACTGGCAGAGGGCACACAAGAGGCAGGAGTTTGGGGACTGAGTGGTAGGAACACTAGAAACAGGATTTTATCTGGCAGAGGCCTGGGGCAGGTCTCAGAGGTCTCCTGGCTGTGGCAGGCATCTAACATGTTAGTTGGTGGATTGTAGGAGGGTAGAGAGTGAAGTCCTGGGGATGAGGCTCTTTACCTACCAAGGAGTGTTATCGTATTTTAACAACTGGAGGCGCTTTTTGGGTGGGTTCTGGTGGAATCTCTGTTCTGGGCCCGAAGGAGATGCTGCTGTGCCGGTAAGGCAGAGCCAGTTTCTAAAGGCCGTGAGTTCTAGTCTGGGAGGTGGGACTTCTTCCCGAGGGCCCCGGGCAGTCACGGTTGGCAGCCCACCTCAGTCTTTGATTCCAGCGAAATAGAGTTCTAAGCCTGGACTTAACTGAAATGAAAAGAATGTAGTCATTCTTACAAGCAAGGATTCTGCTTCAAAACGTTCTTGTTTGTTTGTTGTTCTGTCTGGTTAATCTGTCGGCACCACTCTTTTAAAGGTTAATATGAGTTCGAGAGAGAGAGGGGAATGGATGGCAACATTTATGCCTTTGCAGATGCCAGTCTCTTTATAATGATGGTATTTAACAAGTCATTAAAAAAAAATGCTTTGCAGGTGGTTTTATTATTTTTTTAAAGGAAGTCCAGAAAAAAAAAAAGTAAGACTGATTCTTAATCTTAAGTAAATATCTGCTCTGCTTTGGAGAGACACAGTCAGTGTCAATGCTGCCAATTGTCCCCTGTATTCAATTGACTCAGCAGTTGAGCATTGACCTAGGAACTAAGGAGGTCAAAGTTCAATTCCTGGTCAGGGCACATGCCTTGGTTGTGGGCTTGATCCCCAGTAGGGGGGATGCAGGAGGCAGCCGATTCATGCTCTCTCTCATTATTGATGTTTCTATTTCTCTCCCTCTTCCATTCCTCGTTCTGAAGTCAATAAAAACACAATTTTTTAAAAAATTGACCATTCTGTGCCTCAGTTATTTCTCTCTCAAATGGGGATGATGATATCGATTCTTATACTATATTCCTCAAATATGTCAATATGCAGTTAGCATGTTTCCTGCTATGTACACGAGAGTGCTCATTTTAATGAATAGAATTAATGTTGTTAAGGCCCACGATAGGGGGTGTGGACCTAAACACAGGTGTTGCCTGATTGACATCTGCTCTCCTACCTTGGTCACCGGTCTCTGGTTGTGCCCTTGGACCTAGGAGCTGTGCTGCCCTGGAAGCCAGATGCTGGCTGGGAGCTGGCCCTGGAGGGCTGTGCTGCCCAGGAAGGTCGATGCAGGGGAAGCAGCCACCTGTGCCAGAGGTGCCTGCCCCGCGAGCACACTGGAGCCAGGAAGAAAAACCCCTCCCTGCTCACGTCTCTATCGCATGCCAGCTGGCAAGTGAAAATGGAAGCACCCAACTTAATTTTCACAGAGTGGATACTGAAGGGTGACTTTTGGAGTCAGGGCAACAAATTGATAACCTCGTATAAATGGTGAAGAAATCGATCCTGCCTTCTGAGTATCGGTCACCATACTCAGTGTTTTGCTCCTTTGGCACGAGGTCTCTGAGTAATCCACGATGCTCAGCATCCCCTACCAAATGCTTCCGTTTCCCTTTTAACCTTGCCGTTTTAAAAGCCTTCTGCTTGTAAGGTGATATTATTGGAAACGATGTGTATAATCCCTCATGAGAAGGAGCCCCAACAGTGACAAAATATGGTCAGTGCCACAATGAATACATTGATTAAACCAGGAAAAGAGAGACATGTTTTTGTTGTTGCTGTTTTTATAAATTAGACAGGATGTTGTTTTAGGATGGACTTTGTTAGAGGTACAAGCAATAGGCTTCTTTTAGCCCACATGTATTTTTATAATCTGATAATAGCAATTTAACATAATGTATGCTAGTGTGTCTTTTGTTTTGCATTGTTTTAAATAACTTAAAGGCATTAAATACAAAGTAGAGGCAAATTAAATGTATTTTTTGGACAATGTGGAGCCAAGGAGGGTTTTGTGTGAACTGTGATGGGGTCAGAGAAGTTCTAATGGAAGGTCAGTACAGTACCTGCTCATAGTGAGAGCTTCATAAATGATGTCCACTTGGACTCTTGCTGACATGGCTCTCATCTCTGTCATGTGGGTGATCAGTGGTCACCTTCTGAGAGAGGTCACAAGTTGCCCAGGCAGAAATAATCAGAAGCAAAACCAGACAAGCTTCTTTTGTTTGTTTTGTGTTTTATTTATTTATTTATTTTTGGTAGTGTCAACTAAATACAATTAGATAAAAGAGAGGAAGGAGCACTGGATTCCTTGGTGTAGGCTCTGCATTAAGCCTCTAGAGTTCATTTAGGATTCTCTTTAGACCGGAAAGACCTCGTCTGCTGGCCCCGGTGTAGATGTGGGAAGGAAGGGCATGACTGATTTAATGCCTGGAAGTGCTGGGAAGATAGACAAATGCCACATGAGGTCACTGAGCAGCTATTAGCATCTTTTTCTCTCTCAAGTAACTTTCATTGCGCTTCCAAATGGAGTTTTTAAAGGTGGGAAAGTCGATGTGCATTTATTTTCTGTAAGTTTTCATTGGGTACCTCCTGGGTATGAGGGCTGCGTGAGGTGCCCAGGTGGAGATCCTGTAGGTCGTTGATCAGAGTTGGGGGTTTCGAAGGGGTGTCAGGAGACACAGACAGACGCATGTGGAGGTGTACATGATAGGCGTCCTTGCAGTGCAGCTGGCATCCGAGCCTACCAATCCATGGGAAACACCTCTCCACATTTCTCTGTGACCTCTTTATGCCTAAATCCAAAGGATGATCATCTGCCCTCGTGTTTCTTGAAATCCTGTCTTTTGTGGGCTTGCCTGGTGTCACTCTTTCTGGGTTTTCCTTAAACATATTGGGCGTCTTCTTTCCTGTCTTGTTTTTGAAACTTTCCCTCGATGTGTCCTTTAACTATTTGTGTTTATCACGGACCTCATTTATCCTCATGCATACACTTTACTGGGTTGATTTAATCCATTTACTGGGTGTCAATTACCATTTCCCTATAAATGATGATGACTAAATTAAACCATTAAGCTCAGATCATTTTATTCAACTCTAACCCATTTATCTAACTGCTGGTGAATTGGACATCATGCCTTCAAAATCTCACAGGCATTCCATGTTCAATTCATCCTACATTCCCTACTCTCTAAACAGTTGTCCAAGCCAGAAACCTGAGCATCATCCCTGATTCCCATTCCCCACTTTCACCTAGTCAGTAGCTAGTCATGTTGATTCTGTCTCCTTAATAGCTCTCAGACCAATCTACCTCTTTCTATCCTCATGGAAGTGGGGGCCACTTTTGTCTTCTGTCTACTTTATTTTAACAGCTGCATTTATTTTTATTTTTTAAAAGATGTTTTTATCGATTTCAGAGAAAGGAAGGGAGAGGAAGAGAAGGATAGATAGAAACATCATTGATGACAAAGAATAATTGATTGGCTGCTTCCTGCACACTCTCTACTGGGGATCGAGCCCACAACACGGGCATGTGCTCTGACCTGGAACCTTCCTCGTCCATGGGTTGACACTTATCCACTGAGCCACACGGGCTGGGCAAAACAGCTGGATTTCTTAAATCACAGTCTTTGCAGAAAAATTTCACCTTACCCTGAAAAGGTAGGTTTGGGTTGAGGCCTTGATAGCCAGGCTTCTAAGCTCTTTGGGTGATTAGGACCCAAATGATGGAATATGTTAATTGTGAAATGGTTAATGAGTATTGTAATAATATTAACCTGGCAGTCAGTATTCAGGATAGAGAGGAGGGGGAAGTCTAGAGAGGGAGTAAGGGTATAGTGAACAGACTATTATGTTTGCTGTCTCATGGAGGTGAGTAGGAGGCGGGTAGAGTGGTGGCAAGCGGAAGAAAAAAGTGGGCACAGGTGTGAGATAAGGAAGCTCAAAGTAGATACCCTACTTTTTCAGAGTGAAGAAAGAGGGCCTCATGCCAACAATAAAGTGATAATGTTGTGCTGAAGGCTTGAAAGAAAAGTGTGGGTGATTTAGAAGAGTTGCAATTGGAATTACAATGTAAAGTCAAAGTCAAGATGGCTGCTGGTCTGATGGTGACGGAGGGGATCCATGCATTGCCAAGAGCAGCAAGGACCCGGCTCTGCAGGCCCAGCATGTTTTCATGGCAGGCCCTGTCTCTTTCCTGCAATGTTGTTCTCAGAGAGTAGGGGTTCAAAGGAAAGGGAGTACATTCTTTCTTCCTGAGCTGTGTATGTTTATACAATCAGTAAAGAATGATACTGTTCAGATCTGTTGAAGCAAGATATTTTTATGAAAATCAGGACATCTCACCAGTTCCTCTTGTTACCAGCAAGGCACCTGTGGGGTAATCGAGAGAATGCTTTGTTATGATAAATAGCTGAACTATGGTTGGAGTTTGTGATCAACAACTGGACCAAATCTCTTGGTTCCTATTAGTGTATTATTTGACAGTGTCCTATCTAACCTACATTTTCCAGGTGAGAGATGGATTTTATATTTGGAGTTCCTTTTGTAGTTGGTGGCAGCACCCAGTGCAACCAGCCAGCAGTGACCTTTTCGCATCCAGAGGATTCTGCCAGCTCTGGGCAGGCGAGTGCTGTGAAGAGGTGGAATGGAAAGTGGGTGTGACCTGAGAGGGTCTGCAGATTATCTGACTCTTTGTAGCTCTGCAGCTGCCAGGTTGGCAACACCTGAGAGCTCAGTGTGGTGTAGTCCTTCCATTCTTGGCACCTCTTTCCAACCTTAGATTGGTCTTATGTACCGTATTCTGCTTGGGGGTGAGAAGGAAATACCCGCAACTGCTAACCCTCTATTTTTCTTTGCATCTCAAGAGCTGAAAACCTTCTTAAAAAGGGTAGAAAACCAGTGCTGCACCTCTTACTGAACAAATCATCCAAAAGGACAAGTGGCTGCCAGTTGCTATTTTCAAATAAAAGAAGAGTTGAGCAATAGCTTTGTCATTGAACCCCAATTTCAGTGTCTTATGGTGGCTTGTTATCTTGAATCTTAGTTTTAGTAATTCTGGAATTAATGGCTTTTTGGGATCAGAAATGTTGATCATGGGTTCTCTTAATAACTCTAACCTCTCTCAAAACTAGTCTGATTTGCAGAATCTTTAAAACACTTAATTGTCCTTATGCCTCGTGGCACCAGGGGACTGAGTGATGTTAGATGTACAGTTCATTTTAAGGGACTGAATGATGCTAGATTTCTAGTTTGTCTTAAGGAATTAGTACGGACTGAGATTTAGACAGTTTATGTCATCCTCCAGATCAATATGTCTTTTATATCATGAAGTGCCTTAGTCCTCTCCTTCACTATGTTAACACAGATTCTATTATAAGCATAGGGACAATTATTAGGAGATATAAGAAACATCTTCTCTAAATGTAAAACTTTACCTTAATTCAGGGGCATTTATCTTTAGGACTCCTATCTGGTAGCCACTCTTTTTCTTGTGAATTTTTGACATATTATGTGCTATAGCACATCTATTAATGTTAAAAAAAAGTGGGATGGAGGGGAGGTGAAACAGGCTTGTGAATGGACTGGACCAAGAGTTTGAAGTATCATCAGAACTGACTGATCTTTCCTCTCCCCCACCCCCTTTTTCTACTTCTCTTTGGTCATTTGATTCTCTTCTACATACTGTTTTTCTTCACATGGTATTGGGAAGTTTAGACTTAAGCAATCCAAGGTTAGTTACATAGAGGAGAGAGACTAACCCTTGTTCCCTGCCCTCAGTCCTGCCCTCTCCCTTTCCTATGGAAACATACCAAGGAAGGACTCTCATTGGTCTAATTGAGTCACATGACTATTCTCTGGGCCAATGAAGGCTTATGTGCCTCATCCCTTTGTCCAGAGAACTAGACATTTTATAAGAAGGGAGAGGAGCCAGAAGATCATAGTGAGAAGACAAGCAGCAGGCTTTACTTGCTAGAAAACATAAAAATAGAAAGGAACATCCACCTTTGTTGTTTAATATTTTACTGCTTCCTTACAGATTCATTTTTCTCCTGAGGAACAGACAAAAGCTACAGGATTCTTCCTAATTAAATGACTGGGGAAAACTATCAGTTTCAAAAGTAGAAATGTTATCTAAATGTCCCTTTCTCTGAATACCTTTTTCTTCCAGTCATCCACTCTGATTTTTAAGCCAAATTGACTAACTTCTCCTTATGGGAAGACAGAGAAATGATTTTTGCCCATTATATTTGATTGAGTGTCATACTCTTCTTTCTGAAGGGAATACTGCAATGAAACATGTATTGTCTTCAGGGCAAAAGAATCACCCCAGGTGTCTAAATGGAAAATCTCAGGGTTGTAATCTTACTCCATGAATAACGACAGAATTACCTATTTTGAAACTGCTTCCTGCTTCAGGTTTGATGAGGACAAGTCCACCCTGGCTTGGATTATAGGTGGCGAAGTGGTTTAGGCAGATAACAGATGAGTGATGTGATGGTTCCCACACCATTGGAGGCCAGTGCTGTCCTTATAAAGTGATTGAAGGCTGCAGGATTTGCAAGCACTTCCTAAGTTTTACAAATTTTGACTCATTTTTCTTTTAAAGTCACATCTGGCTGTCCTCTATCTATAAGAAATACAGAGGTTTAACACTTCTCAGGTATACAGTGCAGTTTAAGATGTCCAGATGAGTCTCACAATCAACAAGACTGGTTACAATTAGCACAAAACATTGGAAAAGACTTGGTTAGAATTGGTTGTCTGTTACTTTGAGCAAACTTTTACTGCGACAAAGATCAGTGATGATAAAGATGATTGACAATGATTTTGAGAGTTTGGTGTGAAAATCAGCACTGCTTTCACTCTTTACTGTCTTTTCTTGCTGGTAAGTACCTTAACATGTATGATCCCTGGGGCAGCCATGAGAATGTGCCCCTGGGTCTCTAGCTGCAGAGAACATAGCTAGCTCATGACCCCAGCTGCTATGATCTGAAATCCACCAACACCTTCTTGCCAACAACATGCTTCCATTGGTTGTTCCCAGCGGAGAGTGGCATGGGCATTAAGGAGGCCCATTCCTGGGAGACAGTGGATCTCCTGATGGCCTTGCTGAACTTTCTCAGAACTGTATGTAAGTCTAAGATCTTTCCATCCAACCTTCCTTCCTTTCCTCTCTGCTTCACTTAGGGTCATACCTGTCATAGTCTGATACCTCTTCCAGCCTCTCCTCAGTCCTTTCCCATTTTATTTATTTAGTTTAAAATTGTGTTTTTATTTATTTTTAGAGAGAGAAAAAAGGGAGAGGGACATATTGATGAGAAAAAACGTCATCAATCTGCTGCCTCTTGCACGCCCCCTTATTAGGGATTGAGCCCATAACATGGGCTTGCTTGTGCCCTGACTGGGAACCGAACCATGATCTCTTCTTCCCCTGGACCAATGCTCAACCACTGAGCAACACTGGCTGGGCAGTCCTCCTCCATTTTCTCTCACAGGGGTTTCCCCTAATAAATTAACTTCTTACAAATTCTGGTAACATGTATATAATGGAGAGAAACTGCTTACTCACTATGCAATATTTCCCATCTGAATAAGTTTCTTACTATTTAATTCTGATGGCATCTACTTCTCAGAGGACCTTGACTAATAATTCCATTTAATCTCTGTAACAGTTTTTCAAGGGGAGATACTACCTTTTTACGCTGTTGGAGGAAACTGAGGCTCAGAGATGTGGAGGGAACTGTAACTCATGCCTCCAGGAAACTTCTCTAACACATTTTCTCTGTGAGGCACATCAGTCTTCTTGCACGTGGGAACACAAAACAGCGCTTCAGCACTAGGCTTGGGGGGCTGTTTTAAACAGTAAAATCACTAACAAAAAGGAAAAAAAAATGGAGCACTAAATAGGCTATGAAAAGGACTCTTTTCTCCAGTAGAAGAGCTGAATCAAGAAACACAACATTGCTGGCTGGTGTGGCTTAGTGGATGAGCATTGACCATGAATGAAGAGGTCATGGTTCCATTTCCTAGTCAACGCACATGCCCATGTTGTGTGCTCAGTCCCCAATGGGGGTTGTGCAGGAGTCAGCCAATAGATAATTCTCTCTCATCATTGATGTTTCTATCTCTCTCTCCCTCTCTCTGAAATCAATAAAAATAATTAAAAAATAAAAGAAACAGAGCATCCCTTTGTCTGACTTCATGTCAGATGTATCCCTTGGGCAATTTAATTAAAAAATACTTTTCATTGATTTTTTTTCAGAGATAGGAAAGGGAAGTGTGGAGAGAGAGGAGAGAGAGAGAGAGAGAGAGAGAGAGAGAGAGAGAGAGAGAGAGAGAGAGAGAAAGAGAGAAAGAGACACCACTGGCTGCCCCTGCATGTGTTCTGGCTGCAAATCAAACTGGCAACCTCCTCCCCTCATCCTCCTCCCACTGCCCCCCCTACCCCCGTGCCCAGGATGACACCCAATCAACTGAGCCACATAGACCATGGTGCAATTGAATTTTTCTTTTCTTTTTTTAAAAATATATTTTTATTGATTTTTTACAGAGAGGAAAGGAGAGGGATAGAGAGTTAGAAACATCGATGAGAGAGAGACATCAATCAGCCGCCTCCTGCACACCCCCTACTGGGGATGTGCCCGCAACCAGAATACATGTCCTTGACCAGAATTGAACCCGAGACCTTTCAGTCTACAGGCCGATACTCTATCCACTGAGCCAAACAGGTGTTGGCCTTTTCTTTTCTTTCTTTCTTTTTTTGTTTTTCTTTTTTTTTTCTCTGAGCATGTCTGTGAATGTCTGTGAAAGGACCACGAATATTAACTTCGGGGTTATAATTGTATGTGGTGTGTAGGCAAATTCATAAGAAGAAGTCCAAGAAGAAGGATGACTGAACATCTCTGTAAGGGCAACAGCTAAGAAGAGTCCCCTTCTGTCTTGGTTGTTCCAAACCTCACAACAGCTCAGCCAAGTCAGCCATTCATTTAGTTCCACTCACTCAGACACTTATTTGGCCATACAATAGAAACCATTGAACAGGTGATTCGGGTAATGAGCCAAGATGCGAATTCACTGATGTGGTCTTGATTTTATACATGAGCTGATGGATGGAATATTCCTTGCTGGATGCCAAGTGGCAAATTATTGGCAGTCTGAGTAAACCCCAGGCTCTTAAGTATCAGGCCAGTGTTCTTACCATAGCTAAATACTTCTTTAGCTAAGTGGCTGATGTTCATGTACTTGGTTGAGGCTACTTTTAATGGACTCAGATTTATGGCAATTCAATTCCAATAGTTATTGTGGCCTTAGTCTGACTATGAGCTCCTTGAAGGCAGGGACTTAGCACAGACAGTACTTGGCATATGAAAAATTCTCAAGGGCAAAAGCATTGAGAAGTCATGGGTCATTTTTAGGTCATTCTGTATTTTCTCTCACTAAAAATAAAACACAATAGTATGAGAAACCAAGATGGCAGCACAAGTAAACACCTAAATTGCTGCCTCGCACAACAATATCAAAACTACAACTAAAAGACAAAGCATACACCACTCAGAACCACAGGAAATCTGGCTGAGTGGAAATTTTACAACTAGAAGGAAAAAGGAAAGCACATTAAGACTCAGAAGAGCTGCAAAAGGCTGAGGTACGAAGGCACACATGCATGGAGAGGATAGGTGGCTGAGGGCCTGGGTGGCTGAGTGTGTGGCTGGCTTTCTCAAGTGAGAGGGAGATGGCAGCTCCCAACTACTTTGAACTCCAGCCCCAAGCAAGACTCTGGGAACCCAGACACATTCGGGGGGAATCTGGACTGTCAGGAAAAGAGAAAGCACACTGAAACTCAGGGGAACTGCGGAAGGCAGAGGTCCAAAAGTGTGCATGTGCACAAAGAGGACTGACTGCTAAGTGTACGAGCAGCTGAGTGCATGGCTGGCTTTCTAAAGCGGAAGGAGATGGAAGCTCCCAACTGCACTGAACTCCAGTTCTGGGTGAGTTTCAGGGAACCCTTACTCAGTCAAGGAAAAACTGGACTGTCTGGCAGAGGGCGGTTTTCGCTCAGAGATGCTTGCAGCAATTACCAAGGGACACTGAGACCCAGGGGCCTATTAGGGCAGGGATAATGGGAAGCTAAGGCTGTTTGCTCCGCCCTGAGACTCCACCCCATCCAAGCTGAGCACAGAGGCTTTTGCAATATTGCAAGTCTTGTCTTATAAGGGTGTCTCCAGCACAGTTGTTCTTCTCATGCAGACACAGCTGATCCTTACAGCCAATTGGTCTGGAGGTCAATTTTCTCAGTGATACTAACAACAATCAAGGCTTAACTACAACAAAGCTGTGCATGCAGTCCACAAAGGAGTGCACCAAAAATGTCCACCTCAGGTAACTGTGAGAGGCTGAGCCACTGGGCCCTATAGGACACCTATGACAGAAAGTTACTCTACCAACTCAGGGAAGCAGCCAAAATGCAGAGACAAAGAAACAGACCACAAATGAAAGAAATGGAGGAAAGAAAATGACTGAATATAGAGTTCAAAACCAGTGTTATAAAGTTTTTCAAGAATTTCCTAGAAAAGGCTGATAAATTTAATGAGACCCTCAAGGATATGAAAAAGGACCAACTAGAAATTAAACATACATTGACTGAAATAAAAGATATTATACAGAGAAAACCTATTTGAATATATAATGACTGAAAACTTGCCCCACCTGGTGAAAGAAATAGACTTACAAGTCCAGAAAGCACAGAGAACCCCAAACAAAAATAAGCCAAAGAGAATCACACCAAGACACATCATAATTAAAATGCCAAGGGCAAAAAATAAAGAGAGAATACTAAAAGCAGCAAGAGAAAAACAGTTAGTTACCTAAAAAGGAGCACCCATATGACTGTCAGCTGATTTCTCAATAGAAACTATACAGGGAGTGGTAAGAAATATTCAAAGTGATGAATATCAAGAACTCACAACCAAGATTACCCAGCAAAGCTATCGCTCATAATTGAAGGGCAGATAAAGAGCTTCACAGATAAGAAAAAGCTAAAGGAGTTCATCACCACCAAACCAGTATTATATGAAATGCTGAAAGGTATTCTTTAAGAAGTGGAAGAAAAAGAAAAAGGTAAAGATAAAAATTATGAAAAACAAATTCATGTCTATCAACAAGTGAATCTAAAAATCAAGTGAATAAAAAATGTGATGAACAGAATAAACTGGTGAATATAATAGAATCAGGGGCATAGAAATGGAGTGGACTGACAATTCTCAGGGAGAAAGAGGTGTGTGGGGTGTGGGAAGAGACTGGACAAAAGTCCTATATCTATGGATGAGGATAGTGGCGAGGAGGTAAGGGTAGAGGGTTGGGTGAGAACTGGGTGGAGAGGGGGAAAAAGAGGAACAATTGTAATAATCTGAACAATAAAGATTTATTAAATTTAAAAAATTAAAACACAAAATAAGGTTCTGTGGGATATTGAGAAGTTTAGGCTATGGTTACACTGTTAAGTTTAAGGTCACAGGATCTGGACTCCTGCCTGGTGGTGTGACATCTGAGCCAGACACTTAAATTTTCTGTGCCTCAGTTTTCCTCATCTGGAACATGGGGATAATTATAGGTGTTACCACATGGACTGGTTTTAAGGATTAAGTATGTTAGTGTTTGTAAATATGATAGTTGTCATTTAATGTCTGAAAATATATCAAGCATTCTGTAAATATAAGTCATTCATTTTCATATCTCATTGGATTGATCCAATATATGGACTTAGGGAACTTATTAAATCACATGAGAGCCCACCATCAGATTCAGGGCCTAGAGAACAACTCAGAGATGTAAGAGATGAAACAGACTGAGACGTTTAGGAAAGGCTTTTCTGAGGAGGAAGTGTTTGATGCGGTTTGGAGGGATAGCTGAGATTGTCCTGAAGTGGAGAGCAGTCAGCGAGTGCTAATGGCATGAAGAGAGGCATGATGGTGAGACTGCCCCAGGCACGGGGGGGCATGGCGGAGGATGGCCTGCTCATCATGCTGGACAGTGAAGGGAATATGCTGGACAATCGGTTTGGGACACTGTTAGGCAGAGGCTTAAAGGCCATTGTTTAGGTGGAGGCCCGAGCCCTGGCCCTGGAGGAAACGAGATGCTATTGAACTGTTGTAAGCACCATGAGGACAACTCACAGGTCCCTGCCGTTGACCTAAAAGTATCATGTGCTTTTCATCTCTTCAGAACTGGAAGAGGGTGGTTCTTAAAACGCCCCTGTTTTTGAAGTCTGGAGAGGAGTGACCGGCATATTTCAGAGGGATGATTCAGCGATGTGAAGGGATGTTATTTTCCTCCCCGCACCTGCAACAGCGTGGTTTCACTCGGCAGGCTTAGGAGGAGGTCCAGAAATAGGCTCATAACGTGAATCATCCATTCGGGGCCGCCGTTCCCTGTGAAGGCACTGTTGCTCGAGGCTGTTTTTGAGCTTATGGGCATCTTCCTGCTTCTGCTGAGTTTG
Source organism: Lasiurus borealis (assembly GCA_004026805.1). NCBI lineage: Eukaryota > Metazoa > Chordata > Mammalia > Chiroptera > Vespertilionidae > Lasiurus > Lasiurus borealis. The sequence continues at coordinate 13,406 of PVJN01005724.1, read as the reverse complement.
TGAGCAGACTCAGCCTCTTGTTCCCAGGATCCTCACACAGGTATTTCTCCAAGCCTCAGCCGTGCATCCATCAGCCCCATTATGGGAGCTCTGCTCCAGCCTTGGCTGCTTGCATGCGGTGCACCGGGGGAGGTATCACTGAAATGGGGGAATCCATCAGAGTTGCCGGAATGTACTTCTCTCATTCCTTTGTGTACTTTACGTACGGCTCCTTTTTCATGGTGGCTCATGCGACCCTTCAAGTCGCTGCCAGTGTCATCTGTCACTGCGAAAGGCTGGTGTGCACATGTCTTTTTAATAAAATTGTTTTTAGGGGTTTGTTTCTTTCACGTCAGTGAGCACCAGTCTGAGGAGTGGATGCCTCTTCTATATCCTTGTGTTCATTCTCTCAGAACTGTGGAATGGAAAGCCTTAAAAGGAAGTGGAGAAGCCCTTTAGTTTTTTTTTTTATCTCTCTGCCTCCACTAGGGTTAGCTTGAGGGCTGGGCCACATGCCCAGTACCACACCAGCTCTCTGTTCCATGCAGGGGAGGAGGAGGGGCACAACACGTGATTTATACCCTGAACCCTCACTCACAGGTGTGTTCTGAAAAAATGTCAACCATTCATTCATTCATTCTTCACTCAAGAATATTTTTTCCATTGACTTTTTTTTTTTTGTGTTAATCCTCATCCTAGGATATTTTCCCATTGAGTTTTAGGGAGAGTGGAAGAGAGAGGGAAAGACAGAGAAACATTGATATGAGAGAAACACATTGATTGGTTGCCTCCTGCAAGAGCTCTGGCCAGGGCCCAGGCTGGGGAGGAGCCTGTAACTAAAGTATGTGCCCTTGAGTGGAATTGAACCCATGACCCTTGGGTCTGCATGCTCTATCCACTGAGCAAAACTGACTAAGGCTGTATTGACTCTTAGAGTGGAAGGAAGGGCAAGAGAGACACATCTATTGAGAAAAATACATCAATTGGGTGCCTCCCACACATGCCCCCACAGGGCTGAAAATCGAGCCTACAGCCGAAGTACATGCCCTTGACAGGAATTGAACCTGAGACTTTTCAGTCTGCAGGCTGATGCTTCAACCACTGAGCTACACCAGTAGGAAAAGTGAACACTAATTAGATAATCACAGAAGTGGATAGTTAGTGCCTTTGCAGAAGGGAGCAGAGCAGTGAGGAAGCCCAACCCCTGTTCCTCTGATTTATTATTATTATTATTAATTTACTATTTTTGCAATCATGGTATTACAAAAACCTGTTCATTTTTTTCTCAGCACACATTTTTATTCATAATGATTATAGCATATTTTTATATTAACTAGAAATGTACTCATTTGTCAGCTAATCTACTATTGTGTTTTTTTTCTTGGCCAATTTTTCCCTTAAATTTATTAAGGTAAATTGACAACTAAATAATATATGTGATGTTTTAATACACATCTACATTGTGAAGTGTGTCTTTTTTTTTTTTTTTTGTAAACATTGCTGAGCTGGAAAACATATCTGTTTTCCTCATTTTGTTGTTTTAACATTAAAAAGTATGAATGAAATTTAGGTTGTCCTAGAATTTCCCTACTAATAACAATTTTGTGAATTTGGATAGAATTTTATCTCCCACCACCCAGGTCACATTTCCTCCTGATCTTGAGTACAAGTGACTCAACAAACATTGTCCCTGTTGAGGGAGTGGGAAGCAAAGCACAGGTGGACGGATCTGTGGTCCAGCACTCCGCAGACAGGGTTAGGAAAAGGGTTGATGAGGATTTGTTAAAACACTCACACGTGTGTTACAGGAGAGAATTTCTCTTCTGACTCTTATCAGCTCTAGAGCATGTGGGCAACTGCCCAGCTTTTCTAAGATTTGTTTCCTCACCTATAAGTAGATGGATGACACCTCCTTAGTACGTTTACATTGAGGAATAAAATTTATCAGTAACCCAAGCATTTAATCCAAGGAGAGGGCGCAGTAAATGCTCAATTAATGGTAGTTCCTTGTCTTCTGACTCCTGGTTCAGTGTCCTATCTTCTTTTTACTTCATTGTCACTGCAGCATGGAGAATGCTTTTATGACTGCGGGACAGGTGATGGGGGAGCTTTGGCTGGGGTTTCCATCCTGCAGCAGTCAGCGGAAGCTGGCGATGAGGAGCGTGCGCTGACCTGTTTTTCTCGTGGTATGGCACGGGCCAGGTCGCAACCTCTGTGAGCTTCAGTTTATTCAGTAAAGAGATAGGACTTATCTCAGAGGGTTTAGTAAGGATTAAATGAGATAGAGACTACATAGCCCTATCCGGTTTGGCTCTGTGGAGAGAGCGTCAGCCCTTGAACTGAAGGGTCCCAGTTTGATTCCAGTCAAGGGCACATACCTCGGGTTGCAGGTTTGATCCCCAGCCCTGATCAGGGCACTTGCAGGAGGCAACCCATGACGTGTCTCTCTTATACCAATATTTCTCTTTGTCTATCTCTTCTCCTCCCTTCCTCTCTCAAAGTCAGTGGCAAAATATCCTCAGGTGAGGATTAACAACAACAAGAGACTATTAAGTGCTGGGTACCTGACTAGGCGCATTCCATGTGCTGAGGGAATGGTAGCTGTGATATTAATTTCTTTTACCAATACAATAATTTCTTTACCTCTCTTTACCTTTTCTTGACTGCCATGGAAGACAGTACTAATTTCCTCCAGGCTTATATACCTCAGGGAAGAAGCTTTGGGCCAGTTCTCAGGGGTGACAATAAGAGGAGAGGACACCACCCGCAGACATGCTAGGGCTGTGCTGTGTGCATCCTGCCCTCCCCTCCCTGGAGGGTCTGTTAGCACCTCCTCTGCCCCTTCTCATCCTAGGGGCCCTGCAAGGCCCTTCACCCCGGGAAGGAACGTTTTGTAAAAAAAATATAAATAGATAAAAATCACAACATCAAATTCTTCTATCCTGTGGCATTTTCACCCCCATGCCAGGTGCTACTTGGCATGTGGCTTTGATTGACAAGATGACTAATCCATTGTAATCATATTTTCATAATGAGTCCCTGCAAGGCCCGGCTGGCTGCTCCCGCCCAGGTACGAGCGTGCCTGCTGCCGATCGTTTCCACCAACTGTCACTCCCCAGGAGGGAGCTGGCCGGCCAGCCCCCACAGCTGTTCCCGGGAATCGCTCTGGTATTCTCCCCCATCTTCCCCTGCTCGTGTGCCTGGCTGGCGAGGAATCCTCGCCTGATTAAAAGTTACAGTTATTGACTGCAGACCCAGACAGATACCCCCAATGGCTCCCGTTTCTCCATCTTGCCGATGAGACACTGCCCATTCCGCTTCTGTGGTTTCTTCCCTCCCATCCTCCCTGCCGGCCTGCCCGCCAAATCCCCGTGGCAAGGGCGAGGGGGAACTTCAAAGGTGGTTTCTGAATAAAAGAACACACGGCTGGGACATCAATTATTTACCAGGCGAAGTTTGGGCAGGCACGGGGCCCTTCCCTGTTTGTCTTGCTGAAGATGGACCAGCAGGGCGCTTCCCAAGGCTGGGCTCTGGCCACGCACCCGGGCCACCTCGTCCACGGAGGGTGGGTGAAGCCTGGACCCTCTCTCTGCCCTGGTCCAACAAATGGGACCGGGGCGACGGTTGCTCTTCGGGCCGTGACATTAGGCCAGGCACTGTGGGAAGGGCTTTCTAGTCTTCATGTTGGTTACTTATACCGGTGGTTCTCAACCTTCCTAAGGCCGTGACCCTTGCATACAGTTCCTCATGTGGTGGTGACCCCCTACCATGAAATTTTGCTACTGTTATGCATCGTGATGTAAATATCTGCATTTTCCGATGGTCTTAGGCGACCCCTGTGAAAGGGTCGTTCGACCCCCAAAGGGGTCATGACCCACAGGTTGAGAACCGCTGCCTTAGGCAGTCATGACTAGCCTTTTCTCCTTGGTGTAGCCAGTTAGGTGACTTGCCCAGGGTCCCACAGCTCCGAGGCAGCAGATCCGGGGCTGGAGGTGGGTGAGCTCTCTGTACTGGTGGTCGTACCCACCACTCTCCGCTTTATGTTGAGCACGAGCCAGGAACCCCAGGAACTGGCAGGACCTGGAGGAGGGGGCAGCGTCTCTGAGGAGAGGAGAAACAGAAGTCTTTGCAGAGGCTGTGGTCTTGGGGCCAGGCAGGTGCTTAGTTAGTCTGGTTTTGGTAACTGGAAAAGTGGAGATGTGTTTCCTCTGAGCCCTGGGCAGGACCCTAGAGGGAAACTGCCAAACGACTAGTCCTGTCCTATATTGGAGGTTGGTTTCTGTCACTGGGCCCAGGTGCCAGCGGATCTAACTGTCCTGTGGGCTCTGTCCCCAGACTCCTCACGCTGTGGGTCTGATGAGGTCATCTCAGGAGTGAAAATTAGAGTATCACACGGCACCTGCTCTCCCTCACAAACTCCACTCAACTGTTTTCTTGGAATATTCAAGAAATTGGCACCATCTCGCCTGCTGCCCAAGCCATCTTTACTCGGGATGGGAAGGAACTTACAGGGTTCTCTTTATTTGCTAGTGTTCACAGAATGCCTGGCGAACACCGGATACTCTGCTTAGGGTTTCACATGTATTTTCTCATTTAATCATCCTTTCCTCCACTCTGGGAGGTAGGCCTGGTTACTCCCATTTTATTGGAGAAGAAATGGAGGCTTGACAAAGCTGAGAAACTTGGAGCCAGAGTTTGAACACGCAGAGAAGATCACACTTCTGTACTGCATGGTTGTCATGCATTGTGTATGCGTGCATGTGACAGAGAGAGAGCACACGTATGCACTGGTTTCATTGAAAGAGAAGGCCTCTATCCCTTTCTCTACCTGTACAGCTTGCATCCATGTAGCAATGGCTTCTACCAGGTGTACCAGTTAATAACATGGATTTTGTAATAAAAAAACAGGATAATTTCAAGAGAAACATCCAAAGTGCTTCACTTAAAGTAATATCCATCGCTAGCTATATGTTTTTCCCATCTTTCAGGCTATTTGTGGATTCTATCCCAATAGAACTTTTCTTGTTTTGAGGCAAACCATTCAGAGACCCAATTTTCCACTTCTCTGTACGTTTTGAAGTGCTGCTCAGAAAGTTCGTGTGCCATTGATCGGAACAAGTGGTAATCTGAAGGAGCAAGGTCTGGTGAATACAGAGAGTGAGTTAATAATTCCCAGACAAGATCTTTTAATGTGTCTGTAACTGGTTTTGAAGTGTATGATGGTGCATTATCATGAAGTAAAATTACTTTGCTGTGCCTTCTGGTCCATTCTGGTCGTTTTACAATCAAAGCGTGGTTCAAATTGACCTGGACGTTCTTTGTCTTTCACATAGAAATCATCACTTTTAAAGCGTTTAAACCAGCATTCACAACTATCTTGAGATGGAGAATGTTTACCAGAAGCTTCCCAAAGTATCTGATAACTTTCAGCAGCACGTTTCTTCATAATAAAGTAATGAATTAAAACTCCCCACAAATGCTCTTTTTTTTGGGCACAAAATTCAACATTTTTAAGTGTAAAAATATCTAAGATGTTAACACCTTCAGTAAATTTGACATATGAAGTTTTGAAACTTGTTGTAAATACAACAAAATAGCATATCAAATCTCATATATAGCAGCAACACATGTGTAATTCCATCTATTGGAAAAAATCCGCATTATTAACCAGTACACCTGGTAAAAGTTGGTAACTCCGAAGCCCTGGGCAAGCACTCCAAGCTGAAGTTTGCACGTGTTTGGGCTTCCAGCAAATGAGAGCTGCACACTGACCTCAGGAGGGCTTATCTTTGATGAAGCAGGCACAGGGTTGAAAGTAAAGGAAGAAGAGAATGGATGGAAGGAAAGGGTTCAGTGCCTTTAAGTGACTCAGGTCAAGATTCCCCAAAGATCTCCTAACTACATCCTACCCGGCTGCCTATGCAAAGCCACTTGTGATAGTGAGACTCTTTGTCCTATGGAAAAAACAAAGTCACTGTCTTCTCAGCAGGGATTATGGAGCTACGAGTACAGGTATGGAAGTTACTAAGACAACATGGATGTTAATATCACCTGAACTTCCTAGTCAGGTGGCGAGCCCAGCGGCAACTATTGAGGAAATTAGCATCTTAACCCTGGTTTGGTTTTGAAGACAGCATCTACTTGGGATTGTGTTCAGAGAATATGCTCTAATAGAACAATCTCCTTACAATTTCAAATGGTCCCATAATTTAATCATGGAAATCGAGGTAGTCTTCTCGAGCACCTAAAATGCTACATTAACCTGGATTGTGCCAGCCATTGTGGCTCAGTTGGTTGAGTGTTGTCCTGTGCATTGAAAGGTTGCTGGTTAGATTCCTGGTCAGGGCACATGCCTGGGTTGTGGGTTCAATCCCTGGTCAGGCCATGTACAGAGGGCAACTGTTCAATGTTTCTCCCTCTCTTCCTCTTTTCCTCCCTCCCTCTCTGTTCCTCTCTCTAAGTACTTGAGTGAAGAATGAATGAATGAATGAATGAATGAATGAGTAAATAACCTGGACTGTGTTTGCATCTCTAGGTTTCTTCAAGGGGAGCCAGTTAGTGTGAATTATCTACCTTTAGTTGTCATTTGTCACCTTCCTAACCTGCACAACTTGCCCCTGTGCATTTCTGATGTATGAAGAAGTGTCACATGTGCTTGTAAATAATCCCCTCGTGTCTTTTGTTCTTGTCTTCACCCTCCTCTATGAGGTCCATCTTTTGCATTATTGCCAGTGACCTTCATATAAATCCAGCAAATTCAGCAAAAGTCCATCGTGAATCTATTATCTTTCAGGCAATGTACTGACATTCCAAGTCCGGAGCCTATGGACATACTAGTGAGGGGAGTTGTACATTAAACTGACATATCCTTGCAGAAGCAGCTTTCTGTTGAGATGCCAAAAGATGCAAATTCTCACTGAATGTAAGCCTGTCTGTGTTTCCTGTCAAAATGTTACCTTGCAGAGTTGTGTATCTGTTACCTGTTCCCAAAATCAGTTCTATGTATCTCTTAAAACCACTTTTCCAGCTCCCAAGCCCAGCGTGGATGTGAAGTGGGTGGCGGTCAAGAGCACCAAGATCATCAACAGACAACAGGGTCCCCTATTGGCCTGATTTTTTTCCCTCTGGATTCCTCACACATATTTTCCAAGGGCCATCCCAAATTCACTGACATGCCTAGAAGTTGGGTGTAAATTGTTGTATGTGTGTATATATACACACACATACACATATAAACACATACACAAATATATGTATATTTGTATACATACTTGTGTGTACATATAAAACATGTACACATATATGCACATATGTATACATATACATATTTGCCACTAGAGGCCTGGTGCAGGAAAATTCACGCACTCAGCAGGTTCCTCAGCCTGGCGTACACCTTCTCGCAGTTTGGGAGCCCTTGGGGGATGTCCACCTGAGTGAGCCCAAGCGTTAGTCAGACATCCTTAGTGTTGCAGTGGAGGCGGGAGAGGCTCCCGCCATCGCTGCTGTGCTGGCCAGCCATGAGCCGGCTTCCAGCTGAGCGGTGCTCCCCCTGTGGGAGGGCACTGACCACCAGGGGTGGGGGGAGGGGGAAGCAGCTCCTGCATTGAGCATCTGCTCCCTGGTAGTCAGTGCACATCATAGCACCAGTCGTTCGGCCCTTAGGGTCAATTTGCATATTATCCTTTTAGTATATAGGATTCTCTCTTTTTCAAGATGCTTTTGAGGACCCTCCAAGAAAAGAGACACTGAAAGATTAAGGGACATCCCATTTCAAAGAGGCAAAACCAGGCTCTAAATCATTTGTGCTGCTGGACTCCCACGCATGGTCGGACTCAGCCTCTGTGTCATGTCATTCCAGAAGCATGAATGAGCTGTGTACGGAAACTCCCTCATGGAAGCACTCTGAGTAAAACATGTACCTCAAAAGGAGGTGTGGGGTTTTTCAGAGAGACACGTGCCTCGTTCTGTCCAGAAGGCTCTTCCCCACGATCTTTGCTCAACCGGATCCTTCTCATTGGTTCTCAGCTCCAAAGCCACCTCTTCTTCCAGAGAAGCTTTCCTTAGCCCTGAACTACCCCCCCTCCCACCTGCCCTGCAGTCTTAATCCTACAGCTCTGCATCATCTATCATTGTCGAAACGGTCTCATTTTATTCACCCTCCACCCCATTTCACACATTAGAAAGAAAACTCCACAGGATTTTTGTCAGTTTCATCTCCACCGCCTTAAACAACACCTAGAACATAGTAAGGATATTTGTTCAGTGAGCGAATAGCTGAGGGAATGTCCCCCCTCCTATTCTGTTGCTGGATGGCTGGAGGGTATTAGGCATGTGGCATCTGTCATCTCAGACCAGTCTCCTCCTATTTTGGGAGGAAATGGTCGCCTCATTTAGGGCCACGTCTACACTGGCATCACATTCTGCACCTTGAGCCAGGCCACCAGACGGCAATGTTAGTAGCCTGGGGAACTGGCCAGCTCCGTTAGGCTTGCTGTTTAGTGCCTCCTCTCCTTAATGGGGAGGAGCAGCGAGGTTGGCAGAAAAGGCCTGGTAGTTCTCTGCTTTCCAGGAGACAGGGGCTGAGTAAGGGGGCTGGAAATTTAAGGGGACTCTGCTCTCAGCTGGAGCCTGAGCACCCCTGTGCACGGGACAGGTGAGCTAGTGACTGGGGCCGTTACAGGGCAGCGAAACTCAGGCTCTGTTGTAACTGGAAATGTGTCCTCATGGATGGAAGGCTGTCCTTTCTCAGTGTTTGGGTAACATCAAAAAAATGTTTTTTTTTTTTTTTACTTTCTTTGCCTTTATGTATCTTCTGCTTGTTGATCAGGTTCATAGTTCAGGCTCTGAGCCGCACTGCCTTACGGAAGGTCTGAAGTTGCTTTGCGCACTCAGACTTGACATGTTCTGCACGGGTGTGAAAGGCAGATGAAATCCCTGGGTTTAGGTTACCTTCACTTAGGTAATAGAGCAGAAATAATTCCCAAGCATTTTAGAGCTTAGAGAGCTATTGCATATTCATTATTGCATTGAGTCCTTAGAAAAAGCCCTGTGAGGCATGTAGTGATTTCTTTGTGCCCCATCTTACGGACAAGGACACTGGGATTCAGGGAGGATGGCTTTCCAGGGCCAGGGAGATAGACAGAGGCAGGGCTGGACTGAAACCCAGGCAGCCAGGTTCCAGGGCCACTATTCTTTTTATCACGCCCCAGTGGCCTTCAATTCCTCAGCTGGAATGTGCAGTTTTAGATGCTGGCCGGTTAGGAAAGTGTGATTTTTGTAGTCTAATTCTGTAACATATTTAAAAGGTACAAGCCCATAATGAGAAAAGCAACATTTAGGGAGCTTCCAAAGTGGGCTATAGCAGCAACTTGTGTGTTTACATGGGTGCGTGTGTGTGTGTGTGTGTGTGTGTGTGCACACATGTATATGAGTGTGTGTCATCGAGGGATTGCTTCTGGGAAGGAGTAAAGGCCAATTGTGGAGAGAAGGTTTCAGATTCAGGAAAATGTAGTGCAAGTTTTCTTGGTGCTATAATTCTCAACAGGCCCCAGCCTTCGACATCTTTGCCATTTCTTTCCTAAAATGTTTTACCCCAGCCTACTGCTAGTCTTATAATGAAACTACGTATCTTTGGGGACTGAACACTTCACAGTTCCATTTAGATTAGCTGAAGGATCTCAATTATATAAAACTCTTCTATTAGCCCAAGGAAAACCCATTGTAGATTATATCTTTATGACCAGTGCTTTTTTTTCTTTTCTTTAAAAAAATATTTTGATTGATTTCAGAAAGGAAGGGAGAGTGGGAGAGAGATAGGAACATCAATAATGAGAGGGAATCATTCATCAGCTGACTTCTGCATGTCCCACCCTGGGAATCCAGCCCACAACACGGACATGTGCCCTCACCAGGAAGCAAATCATGACTTCCTGGTTCATAGACGGCCGCTAAACCTCTGAGCCACACCAGCTGGGTTGCTAGTGTTTCTTTCTTTTTGGAGATAAGTAATGATCATGCCTGATAGGATGAGTTGTTTTGTAGGAAATTTGGAAGGACCACCTGGGTTTCAAAAGAGACATTAGCATCATATCTGAGGGTGTGGCCCCAAATAGGTATCCTATCTAATAAAAGAGTATTATGCAAATTAACTATCACTCCAATATACCCACAAGCCATGTCCATCAGCCAATCAGGAGCAAGTATGCAAATTAACCCAGCCAAGATGGCCATAGCCACGGAGCCAGCAGGAGGCTTGGGTTTTCTTGGCAATGAAAGAAGCCAAGCTTTCCTCACACCCTGGCAGGACCAGGCCTCCACTCAAGGCTACAAAGTTTCAATTATAGAAGATAAATGAATCCCAATAAAAATGGTGGCAGCCATGGAGCAAGCAGGAGGCTTGGCTCTACTCTAGGCTACAAAGTTTCAATTGTAGAAGATAAAGAAATCCCAGATCCCAGGGCCTCCACTTGGATTACCATGGGGTGTGGCTGGCCTGCAAACCACCACAGCTCCCTCGCCCAGGACACCCCATTCCCCAAGAGAACCCCCATCCTGATCTGGGATACCCTTTAAGGCAAACCAACTGGCCCTCACCTGTGCACCAAACCTCTATCTTCCTATCTAATAAAGGAGTAATATGTAAATTGACCACCACTCCAACACATAAGATGGCTGTTCCTATGTGGTCAAAGATCTTGCCCTCATGTGGACACAATATGGCTACCACAAGATGGCCAGCAGGGGAGGGCAGTTAGGGGTGACCAGGCCAGCAGGGGAGGGAAGTTGGAGGTGACCGGGCCTGCAGGGAATGGCAGTTGGGGGGGACCCAGGACTTGAGGGGAGAACAGTTGGAGGGAGGGTGACCAGGCCTGCAGGGGAGGGCATTTAGGGGTGACAAGGCTTGCAGGGGAGGGCAGTTAGGGGCAATCAGGCTGTCAGGGGAGCAGTTAGGCATCAATCAGGCTGTCAGGGGAGTGGTTAGGGGGTGATCAGGCTGGCAGGCAGAAGTGACTAGGGGCAATAAGAAAGGCAAGCGAGCAATTGGGAGCCAGCAGTCCTGGATTGTGAGAGGGATGTCCAACTGCCTGTTTAAATGGGCAGTCGGACATCCCTTGAGGGGTCCCATATTAGAGAGGGTGCAGGTGGGCTAAGGGACACACACCTCCGTGCACAAATTTCATACATCAGGCCTCTAGTATTTACATAATCAGGTATGGGAAGGGTATGCTAAGTTGAGAGAACTGAGTTAACAGAAGGGGAAAAGCTAACACACATATTCAGAAAATGGTTGATTAATTTGATTGATTGGAATTTCAGCTATTCCTAAAACAGCATTTCTCATGTTGTTCATTTTTTTTTTTTTACTGGAGACCAATTAACACACCTCACCCATCCCACTGACAATTCCATTTATCCATGTGTGCACATGTGTAGCAGATTTTCCGTGTATGGAAGCCAACTAGTTGAGTGGAACACTGAATTAGAGTCCCAGAGACTCTCCAATGGTGTCAATTACTGCTTACAACTGCCTGATTTTGTTCCCCTTAGTGGATTCCAGTAAAAATGTTCACTTGCAGGTATAAATAGTCTTTTATGGAATTGATTGTAATTAGCTCTTGAGCTTTGAGAAAAGGATTTGCCTTTTTGGATCAGTTCATGATCTATTGAGGGATCCTTTGGACCCATAAATAGGCTAAAAGTTATGAAGAAGGATAGGACAACTGAGATCATATTGGAGAGACTCTTCATGCCAGAATCAGGAAGTAACACTTAGTTTGTACTTACTTGCCATTAAAGGTATTTTAACAGAACAGTAGAATATTTTTTTGAGTTTCGTTGAAGAAAGGTGAGGGTGGAGAGCAGGTAACGGGCCAAGAGAAGTAGTGCCCCAGAGAGTGGAAATGAGGAGACAGGCGATAGAAAACTTGCAGAGACAGAATCAACAGACTTGGCAAGTTGAGTGGATATTAAACTACAGGGTGGAGGGAGCAGAAGGCTTGGCCACAATGCCTGGATACTTATGAAAATGGTGCCATGAACACAAACTGGCAAATTAGAAGGAAAATCTCTTTTGCTGAGAATCAATGAATTCTTTTAAAAATGGTTGCTAAGAAATTTAGATGGCAAAAAGAACTCTAGAAGCTTCCAGGCAATATATGGAAAGAATTTAAAAACTCTTGTCGCCTGAAAAGAATTTAAAAATTTCCAGCTAAACTTTGTTGCCATATATCGGTTAAACCTAAAGGAAAGATGTCATAGAGCCAAATGGTACCTTTACTAAGATTGGATACGGCTCATGGTAGGTACCAAGACCATCAGAGCATCAGAAGTCAAGATAGGTCAGGGGATACTCCCTTCTATTTGCATTAACCTCCCAGATCAGACTTACCTGTCTATTAGAATTAGTTGATAGATGATGAGAGTCTGTTGTTAACTGGGCCATATTCTCCCGATACCATCACTCTGTTGTACAAGTCCAGGGGGCGCCATTCACTTGAATAATGGTGAGTGATGTCCCTTGGATATGTGTCATATGGCAGTCTGGGTTCCTGTTGAACTACCCTGGCTTCGAATGGCTATGATACGCTTGGGACTTCTGAGGGGACAGTGCCAGTAGGGCATTGTTAGTGCTAGTGCCTCAGTTCCCCTGTGCTGTGTTCCATTCATGTTTTTTTTAAAATTTAATAAATCTTTATTGTCAGATTCTTACAATTGTTCCTCTTTTCCCACCCATAGCTCTCCTCCACCCGATTCCCAACCCACTCTCTGCCCTTAACCACTCCCAGGTGTATGATTTTTGTCTAGTCTCTTCCTGCACCCCACATACCTTTTCTCCCTGAGAATTGTCAGTCCACTCACTTTCTATGCCTCCGATTCTATTATATTCACCAGTTTATTCTGTTCATCACATTTTTTATTAATTTGATTTTTAGATTCACTTGTTGATAGATATATATTTGTTGTTCATAATTTTATCTTAACCTTTTTCTTCTTCTTCCTCTTCTTAAAGAATATCTTTCAGCATTTCATATAATACTGGTTTGAAGATGATGAACTCCGTTAGCTTTTTCTTCTCTGTGAAGCTCTTTATCTGCCCTTCAATTCTGAACGATAGCTTTGCTGTGTAGTGTAATCTTGGTAATAGGTTCTTGTTATTCATCACTTTGAATATTTCTTGCCGCTCTCGTCTGTACTGCATAGTTGCTGTTGAGAAATTAGCTGACAACCGTATGGGTACTTCCTTGTAGGTAATGAACTGTTTTTCTCTTGCTGCTTTTAATATTTTCTCTTTGTCTTTTGTTCTTGGCTTTTTAATTATGATGTGTCTTGGTGTGGTCCTCTTTGGATTCCTTTTGTTTGGGATTCTCTGTGCTTCCTGTACTTGTAATTCTATTTCTTTCACCAGGTGGGGCAGGTTTTCAGTCATT